>JAOVVA010047542.1:0-12792 GCA_028565275.1 Leiocassis micropogon
CGTCATCCTCGGCTTGCTCATCAGGGACAATCTTATTATTTTGTTTCATACACATTCACATTTCATACAAACTTAAATAATTATTTTGATTGTGTAAAGCTGCTTTGCGACATTGTCAATTTGTAAAAGCACTATACAAATACAATTTAATTGAATACAGTCAAATAGTCTGATACATTGAAACAGTGTGATATCTGATACATGCTATGATACAGTCTGATAAATTCTAATTCAGTCTAATATAGTGGTAATACATTGGTACAGTCTAATACATTCAGACAATCTGATACAGTGAAGTCTGAACAGGCCAACCCGACCATAAAGTGTAAAATGATGAGTGGGAGTCCCACAGTATATAATATAGCTCAGAGCTCTATAATAGACAAAGGGCAGACAATATAAGGACTGTGCAGAAAAAATCATATACAGTATAAGATGACCAAAATCAATGATGTATGATGCCCTTTTGTACGGGCATGTTATTCCACAAGTTCTGATGCGTATCTTTCTGGTTACACTGTGTTACTCACGACTCGGACATTCATTGAATTCTTTGTCTCTCGTTTTATTCTCAACATCAAAGTTCAACAGTTCTTACAGTTTCTTGCATAAATCCACTGTGGTCACGACAAGTCGTTTGTGTGTCCTGTAGCTTACGGTCTTGAATTATCGTTACAACAACTTATTTGTTATATCTTTCAGCTTACGGTATTATAGCAGATTACGGTTACAACAACTTGTTTGCTGCATCCTTTAGATTGCGGTCAAAGGCTTGTGTTCTCCACACTTCCATATCAACAACTAACGTGCGTGATAGACATGCAACTCTCCAACTGCGAAATGATGTCACAGAACAACGTATGAAATGATGTCACAGTACAACTTATGTACTAAATGCTTAACTAATAAACTTAATGCTTAATGCTTAACTAATGAAATAGAAATAATAGACACAACAACAAATCACAAAAATGAAGTATGGCTCTTACACCTTTATTATTTATTTTTTTCACATATATGTTACAACACAATGAAATTCTTTATTCCTGTATTTGAACTTGTTAGGAAATCTAATTCTAAGTGCTACAGAGTGACACTGATCTGCTTTCTCAGATGGTGCATCTGTTCCAAACCTCTCCTCTTACGCTGAACCTGACACACTATGTTTTAATGTATAATTGGCGGATATCTCCTAAGATAAGTTCCTCCGTGCTTTAGGCCTTGTAGTCAGGAAAGCAAAACCAACCTGCCAAACAATTTGTCAGAAATCTACCAGAAAGCAATGAGGTGGGTGTTTGTTTTATGACAACATTGACATCTTATCTTTCTGCCTCTCACAAATCAAAACCTTTAATGAGATCCTGTGATGATTTCTCACTACTATTCAGCACTCTGTTTCGCTCATTATTGTTGGCTTATTATTGATTCATGAATCACAATTGATTTATTATTGAAACATTATTTAGACTTTGTGTAATATCCAGATGGAGTAAATCCACAACATAGAGACAGCTTTCTCTCTTCCAGTCCATTTAACCTGGGTTTGGCCAAACGTGTGTTTGTGTACATGTTTGACAAATGTAGGTTCATGTCTGGTTATTAATCGTTGCTCAAAAAGCTCCATCTGGCCTATGATGCTTTTCTCCTGGAGTTGCTTTTAGGTGAATTTGTTTAAGACTAATAAATATAAATGTGCACAGGATTTCTAGTACATTAAATCAGGCAACTTAATAATTTTTTTTGTGCTGCTTTCAAAAAAAGTTCCCGCTCTTATTATTATAATAATCAGGCTGTGTTAATATATGCCTCCAGTGTAGCTGAATTAAAACAATTTTGCATAGAGTGGGCGAAAATCCATCCACAGAAATGTAAAAGAGTCGGCTATTACAAAAGCTTGATTGCTGTTGTTGGGACCAAGGGTGGTACATCCAATTATTAGGTTTAGGTCAGGTAGGTTTGGACACCTTTTTCCCTTAATAAATTAAGTTATAATTTTACACGGGTTATCTTTGTGTTTAACTGTGACAAATATGCAAAAAAAAATAAAAAATCATGGCACTGTACATATTAATATGTTAACACATGATTATTCTACAAATTTTAATGCATTACTACTTAATACTAAGTTTGACCCTAATGGCTTTCCATAAAAGCAGTGCTGTAACCTGGCTGTATGTGATAATGGCACGTTTATTTTAGATAGTAAGATGACTTAGGAAACATCACTAGGTGTACTGAACGGCAAGTTTTATTATAAATCAAAGACTTCTGCTTCGATACATGCTCCCCTGCTCCTCCTGTCCTCCCCCACAAAGAAAACAGCCATGATTTGAATGAGATGAATATCTCAGCGGATCAGATCAAAAGTGGTCTGAGCAGGCTCTGCCTCACAAAAGCTGCAGATCCAAATAAAATCAACCCAAAACTCCTGAAATCTGCACCCCAACTCTATAGTGTTCCTTTTGCACCTCTGTTTCTACAGAAAGTCCCTGCCTTGTAAACTACATCATGCATACAGTAGTACCAATCCCCAAAATACCATGTATCTATGCCCAGAATGACTACAGGCCTGTTGCTCTGACCTCACACATTATAAGGTGTTTGAGAGACTGATCCTGGATACACTTTGTCTCCTGGTGAAGTCCTCTGTGCACCCTCTTGCAGTTTGCTTATCAGCTTTCCTGCTTCATCAGACCTACTCCAGCCCGACAAACTTGGGACCACTGTAAGGATTATTTTCTTTAACTACATTAGGCACTTTAACACCATTTGAATGGCAGTACTGGGGAAGAAACTAAAAAACAGGCAAATAGACACTCTACGTTTTCTGGATCATGGACTACCGGACCTGCCGTCCTCAGTAGATATGATCACAAAACTGTGTGTCTGAGACAGTGATCTGCAGCACCGGTGCTCCTCAGGGGACTGTAGTGTCTCCATTTCTTTTCACCCTCTATACATCCGACTTTAGATATAATTCATATATTCATGCCACCTGCAGAAGTTCTCTGATGACTCTGTAGTTGTTGGATGTATTAAGGAAGGTGATCTCTAAGTTCCAGTCTGTGATGGATGACTGTCTTTTGTTGTGAGCATAATCACCTAAAACTAAAAAAAAGGGGTTTGTGGTAGACTTCAGGAGAAGTAGGACCCCTGTGACAACTACAGTATATCTGTCCAGGGTCAGATAGTGGACAAGGTCTCAGAATACAAATATCTAAGAGTTTATCTTGACAAAAAACTGGACTGATCACTTAACACAATGGAACTCTTCAAGAAAGGGCATAGCCGGTTGTACTTTTTGCGAAGGCTCAAGTCTTTTAATGTCTACAACAACATTCTTTGTATGTTCTATGAATCTGTTGTGGCAAGTGTAATTTTTTATGCTGTGGTTTGTTGGAACTACAATATGAAATTGTCAGAAATAGATTGGACAAGATTATTAAAAGGGCCAAATCTGTGCTAGGCATGGAGCTTGACTGTTGATGTTGTAGTACATTAATACAATAATTGTTCCCACAGTCATTTACCAATGATTGGGCCATTACAACTCTTCAAGTGCAATATTTGATAACTGTATTATTTGTGCAATGCCTTTCTTTTCCAAGTGCAATAGTCTAGATTCTTACTCTTTTCCTTTCTTCTTTGAAAACGATTGTAACCAAGACAAGGCAATTTCCCTCTGGGATTAATAAAGTTCTTCGAATCTTAAATCTTAAAAAGCTTCTAGGTGGAAGTTTGGATAAAACCAGGAAAGTTGTGTGCTAAAGCTACCTTCAAGGAGAACTTTTTTTTTTTTTACAAGAATACATTAAATGTAAGACACTGAAAAGGCTATGAAAGTGAGGCAGATGCCAGAAGCTACTTTTATTGCAATTTCATGGAGACCACTGGACCATGTCTCCCTTGTGTAAAATTCAAGTAAATGTGAGTATTTTAAAATTGTGATTTTATATATACAGTATCTCACAGTTATTGACTGTTATTAATTATGATTAATCACAATTCTAATTGATATATCCTAAAAATAAGAAAAGAAACAGCAAAAATATGCTTAATTATGAGTCTACTCACTGATGTATGTATAAATAACTCAACACAGGCAGCTGACAGCTTTAATGAATTACCCACTCCTTTGAAAAAAGAGTCTCCCTGGGTACATCTAGTTTCCCAAACCTAGGTCCCAAAACCCCTTCATTAATCCTCTCACTCTCCACAAAAGGAGCATTCCGTGCCTGCTAGGCCCGAAGTAAAACCTGGGCAGGAGTTACATCACTATGAGAAGGCAGAGAATTAACAGGATGAGAGTGTCCATAGAAAAGCAGCAACACCTGATTCTCAAAACCTTGCCCAATTGAGCAGGAACCTTCCAGGTGACATTTAATGTACAACAAGATAGACATTTGTCCCTGGTGGACTCAGGGTGTAATCAAACCACAGGCCATGCAATCCTGATTTAGTGCATGGCTTTAGGGAATGCGTGATTGGTGAAGGAGAAGTGTTTTTATGGGGATATCCACTTGTGCCCATCACAATTCAACTCAGGGGGAAGAGCATAGAGTGGAGGTGGTGGTTAGTCCTCCTGTCACCCATCCACAAATCCTGCACACTGATAAAATGTGTGTGAATGGGTCCTGCATTAGGAATAATTTAGCAGAATGCAAACAGCGCTGCAAATAAGTTCAGGAAATTTGCACCGGGAAGTAAAGGGCTCATATTACTACTCATGTTAAGTTCTAAATTACTTGTGAATAAGCAGGGAACCCTTTGAGGTCACACGGAGAGTCAGAGAAGTTGACTATGAGGTTAGGCAACCAGAAAGGTGGAATTCACTTAATATTTACCACTTTAATCTCCTGAAACTGTGGGGAGAGGAGGTTTCTGCATCTCTGGCAAAGGTAGTTCTCAAAAGGGCAGAGCTGGGACCAGAGGTAAGTCTAAAAAATATGACCCAGTTTACTCCAGTCCACTGTGGAGACCACCTCTCAATGTCACACAGGGCACAGTTTCCAGGTTGCAAGAGGAAACCCTTTTTTTCCCCCTTCCGAGTCAAACTAATCTCATAGAGCACCACACTGAGACCCCTCCCAGTGTGGTCTCCAGACAATAAAGGTTACCAGATCGCAAGAACAATATGGTTTGGTATAAACTTAGGCCAATTCTTCATATGAGGGGTAATTGAGGAGTCCAATTGATTGAAGCAGCCCATTTGTTTTGGTACCCATGCCTAAGGGGGGTACTACAAAAAAATCAATCTTCTTCTTCTTTGTCTTTTGCCTGTTCCCTTCCAGAGGTCACCAGAGTGAATCATCTGCCTCCATCTAACCCTATCCTCTGCGTCTTCTTCTGCCACATCAACTAACTTCATGTCCTCTCTTACTGCATCCATAAATCTCCTCTTTGGTCTTCCTCTAGAGCTCCTGCCTGGCAGTTCCAACCTCAGTATCCTTTAACCAATCTGCTCACAATCTCTTCTCAGAACATGTCCAAACCACCTCAATTTGACTTTATCTCCAAAAGATCTAACTTGAGTTGTCCCTCTCATTAACTCATTCTTGATCCTATCCAGCCTCGTCACCCCCCCCCCCCCAAAGAGAACCTCATCTTCATCTCTGCTACCTCCAACTCTGCCTCCTGCCTCAAACTCTTTTCTTCTGTGCCACTGTCTCTAAGCCGTAGAGCATCGCTGGTATCACCACTGTCTTGTACACCTTTCCTTTTATTCTTGCTGAAACTCTTTTATCACATAACACACCTGACACTTTTCTACACCTGTTCCAACCTGCCTTTACACGCCTCTTTACCTCCTTTCCACACCCTGTTGCTCTAGACCATTGACCCTAAGTACTTAAAGTACCACACCTTCTTTACCTCTGTTCCCTGTAGCCTTACCATTCCACTTAAGTCCTTCTCATTCACACACATGTATTCTGTCTTGCTATGGTTACTGCTAACCTTCATTCCTCTGATTCCCAGAGAATTCCTCCACCTCTCTAGATTTTCCTCCACCTGTTCCTTGCTCACGCTACAAAGCACAATGTCATCTGCAAACATCATAGAGACTCCATGGAGACTTCTGTCTAACCTCATCTGTCATCCTGTCCATCACCATAGCAAACAAGAAGGGGCTCAGAGCCGATCCTTGATGCAGGCCCACCTCCACCTTGAACTCTTCTGTCTACACCACATTTCACCACTAACATACTTCTCTGCCACTCCAGACTTCCTCATACAATACCACAGCTCTTCTTTCAGTACTCTGTCATACGCTTTCTCTAAATCTACAAAGACACAATGCAATGTCCTATTACCTTCCCTGTACTTCTCCATGAGCATTCTCAAAGCAAATACTGCATTCGTGTGTACTCTTTCTAGACATGAAACCATATTCCTGCTCACAAATGCTCACCTCTGCCCTTTACCTAGCTTCCACTATTCTTTCCCAAAGCCTAATTGTATGGCTTATTAGCTTTATTCCTCTGCAGTTGCCACAGCTCTGCACATGCATTCTTAAATATCTGCACCAATACACTTTTCCTCCATTCCTCTGGAATCCTCTCACTCTCCAAACAGACTAGTCAGAAACTCGACTACCACCTCTCCTAAGCACTTCCATTCCTCCACAGGTATGTCATCAGGACCAACTACCTTTCCACTCGTCATCCTCTTCAATGCCATCCTCACCATACTTCTGCTCCACAACAGTCACCTCTTCTACTCTAACTTCTAATCACTCTAACATGCTGCACATCCTTTCCATCTCTATCTCTTTGCCTCACCAACCTGTACAGATCCATCGCTCCCTCCTTACTGTCCAACCTAGCATACAAGTCCTCATATGCTCTTTGTTTGGCCTTTGCCACCTCTACCCTCACCTTATGCTGTATCTCCCTGTACTCCTGTCCACTCTTTTCAGTCCTTTCAGTGTCCCACTTCTTCTTAGCTAGCCTTTTTCTCTGTATGCACTTCTGGACCTCTGGGGATGCTCTATATTACTTCATCTAACTCACTCCAGAAGTTCTTCTTCTCTTCTAACTCACATCCTACCTCTGCGCCATAACCACTACCCACATTGCATATCAAACCATCAATTTCCAGCTTCAGACTCATCTATCTATCTGATACTCTTTTCACCTCCAGAACATTTCTTACAAACTGATCTTTCAGTATAACTCCTACTCCATTTCTTTTCCTATCCACACCATGGTAAAACAACTTTAACCCTGCTCCTAAGCTTCTAGCCTTCCTACCTTTCCACCTGGTCTCCTGGACACAAAGTATATCCAATTTCCTTCTCTGCATCATATCACCTAACTCTCTTGCCTTCCCTGCCATAGTCCCAACATTGAAAGTCCCTATTGTCACTCTTAAAATCTTGTCCTTCCTCTTCTCTCTCTGCCTACAAACATGCCTTCCTCCTCTCCTTTTTTGACCAACAGTACCTCAATTTCCACCAGTACCCTGTAGGTCAACAGCAATGGTGGTGGTCATTGTTAACATGGGCCACAAACGATTTGGCATGGAAGTCCTGTTTATGATTTGCATAATTGATTTGGCAAATGTTTTATGTCGGATGACCTCCCTGCTGCAACCCTTGGGACTGGCACAGGAAACTGGATTTAACTAAGGGGTATTGGAAGATTTTTTATATACCACAAAAAAAAGACATTTTCCACACCATTCATGGACTAAGTCCTTTATCCAGGTGGTGGAGGGGAAGGAGCACCCAGGCTGCACAGTAGAGAAATAGTGTCTGGCCATCAAGAGGGTACCTTATTCTCCATTACTACCTGCTGGAGCACCCTTTCACCCTCTGTCATACCCTGTTTCAGTTGCTCCACCACATGAGGGATGCCAATTCCAGGGATTTCATAAGCTCCTGCCTCCTCTTCAAATGCTCAAAAGTACAAAGTGCTTAAAAAGTACTTGGTAATTAAATTCCAAATTGTGAATTTGTTTTGCCCAGACAGTGTACTTTTGTTTGATTTAATTAGTTTTGTTTGTTGGTGGGGACTTGTCTGACTTGTAGAATTTTGCTGAATGCTGTAGATTTACCTCATCTGTTTATTGTAAAATGCAGACTGGAAGAAGTCATATGTGAACAAATCGGAGGTTCCTTTCCTGTCATGCGGTCATGATGGTTGTGAGTGGCACATTTAGATATAGGCAACATAAGCAGCCACCCAGGTTATCATTTTGCCAGAAGTGGCACAGAGTGAGTGGAAGAAAAGGTAATAAAAATCCTGAAAAATGATAACATTTTGCGATTGGCTTTCTATTGCTCTTTTGCATACTGCATTTTTATGGCACCACATGGATAAATTAATCTCGTTGGTGCCCTGATTCTCCTGACTTCTGTGAGTAAGTCAGGAGACTGATTGGAAATTTCTTTCACTCAGAAGTATGAGATGAGGAGGGAGGCAACTAAGTGGATATCAGCTCAGGTTGTAACGATCAGATTTTAACTGAAAACTGATTTTTTTTTTTTTTTTTACTGCATTTTGCTCTGTTTGCTGCTTATATGAGTACGGTCTTGAAGGGCCCTGTCAATGCTTGTGATGATGATGCATTGCTTTAAGTGAATATAAAACACATGCAGTAAATAATAGTGTCAGCCTTTAATGAGTTTAATAGCATAATGGCTACAAAGTAGTTACAACAGATTTTTAAAAATTATATTATCTGTATTGTTAGTGAGTGTAGGGAATGAAAATAGCATTGGGTGGGTGCTATGTAATTAAAATAAGAAAAGAATTACAATAATTACAGTATGTAGACTAAATTAGACTGTTAAATCTATCACATTCTGGATCTTCTATATGAAAATATTTTTTTATAAACTTATTTAGCTTAGATAGCTTCTATAGCTTTATTACCTGACATACCCTCTCCACTGTTTGAGTTAAAAAGAATGAATAGGTCAAATAATTGGTCAAATTCATTCATCATGAAATAATTGCCAGTCATGGTAGTGAGGTCTGTTAAAGGTGGAGCAGTACAAATATGCCTCTATTTTTTCAAGTTTGCAACAACCATGCGTTGTTGACCATATGAGTGACGCATGGACACTGAGACGGAGCATGTAAGGTTATTACCCACAACCCCACAGTGCATGCGAGAGAAGAACCATTGGCTCAGTTGTGATCACGTGACACTTGGCAGACAAGGCGCATGTGTACTACTTGTATATCAAGACTGTGCTCGTTTATTAAGTTAAAATTAATTAGAGACCAAGTTACTCACAATCCAAGGTTCCACTGTCATTTTTGTTAGGTCAGTGTACATCACTCTGCAGTAATTCTGTGCCTAAAGCCATGGATAGGATTCCATGATCAATTGGTAATTGCCATGGATGGCTAGAAATTTGCTGGCGCAACTGGAATGAGATTAAAAATAATAATGTGTACTTGGCAGTTGTTGTCAACTGTTAAATTGCTAGGTTTCTGTTAAAAATATGTATATTTTTATATCATGCTTTAAAGATTGCTTGTCTGCTGTAAACATTTTACTGTTGAACAGCTGAAGATTTGATTCTGCCACAATTTAAAAAGTGCACATTGTCTGCAAGGAGCAGACTGCTGAGCAGTGGGAAAGCCTTGAGTCAAAGCAGTGTTTTCTTCAGCAATGGCAGGAGATGGTTGGTCCTTGGAATCAGGAGACATTGTGGTGACATTGTCTGTTAATCTAAGTGGCAATTTTGTGGCAATTTATATGTTTGTTGCTTCATGGCTTAGTTTTTATTTATTTCTTTTATTAGTTGGTTATAACCTAGAACCAAAGTCAGTAAAGTATTTGTGAACTGTAACATCACATATTTTTACAATGTTTTTTTTGTTTTTTTTTACATTGAGAACTATTCAACACATTATTAAAAACTGGAATCATGGTATGATAGTGCTGAATTGTGAACTTCATGGAAAAAAAGTTGGGAAAAAAATACATAATTCTAACTTAAAAGCTTGGTGAAGTTGCATTGTAAAAAAAATTCACAGCAGAAATAAGAGCTAAGTTTACTATTGAATGTAAAAGCATTTCCAAAACACACAATTAAATAAGAACTTATAGGATTAGGACTAAACAGCTGTGTGTCCAAGAAACCACTTGTTAATAAAACTCAGGAAAATAAGGCTACAGTTTTCTAGGGAGCATGAAATTTGGACTTTAGAGAAAGCTTTTGTAAACACATTTATCTCATCAGATTTGTCCCAGCCTACATCATCCAAAGCATCCTGCAAGTGTCTGAGCTCTCTCTGATTCCAAATTTACACATTTAAACAGTTTGACAACAAAACTATAGACTTTTATTCGCTGACTGTTGTCTATAACTAAATGTTTAAATTGAAAACCAGTATATATCCTTATTTTAAAAGCTTTAAGCTTCCATGTCTTGAGCAAGGCACAACATGTAGCCGCCTGATTTTTCTAGCGAAGCAATGTGACAAGTCAATCTTATTGCTTCTTTCTGTGACATGATCAGGGGAGAAAAAATCCTTCCTGTACAGCACAGCACCTGCCCATGACTTTTTGGAGAATGTTAAATCCAAGAAAAAGGACCTTCCCACTTTGTTACTGCCATTGCAGGTGGATGGTGTCCAAACATGATGTTATATACTTAACAAAGCTATGTGGAATACTGCACAAAATTACATTTAACAGGGCATACATGTACTGTGATAGAGAGCTTTACCGAAGTCAAACTGAAACTGGTAGAGTAAGAGGCATATGTTATAAAATAAAGTCTTTGTAGTGTTTATAATGTTTCTATTTGATTATATTTGTAATTAAGGGATTTTGTGTGAACCAAAGCTTCCTTTTTTCCCCCTTGATCTAATTTGCTGCCACTACTTTATGTCTGACTATTCAGATTCACAATCAAGGCATGACTTCCCTATACATTTCATTAAAAGTTAACCAATATATTATTGGTATTTAACTGCATACTTAAATAACCACAAACAACTGTAGGAGGTAGTGTTATAGCTTTCTGAAAAATCTCACCAAATGTACATGTATATAAGCAAAATAATTTTACTTAATTTTCTGCCATTTGTGACCATGCATAAAATATTCTTTCAGTTTGAAATACATCTTTTGCTTTATTTAAAAAATATATATAATAAATATATATATATATATAAATTCTCAAATGCTGTCAAGTCTATTTGTCCATTTGTTGTCACAGCAAATACAAAGTAAAGACAAAATTCTAAAACTGTATGTGATGTCACGAACTGGGTGTTGTACTGGCTGATGTTACTACCGTGGGCTAAAAGGGGCAGGCATAGGCACAGAGGGGATGATGGTAATCAGTCTTTATTCAAACAAAATAACAAAACATAGAATAAAGAAACAAACCAAGGACTCAAACTACAAACAAGATTCTAGAGCTTAATATCGACTCCTAGTTTAACACAAGGCTCTTTTAGCTTTACATAACATAGGCCCTTCAGACAAAGGGCTAATAGCGAGACAAAAGGCTAAGAGCGAGACAAACAAACTAAACCTGGAGCTGAAACGAGACAAGATGGGACAAGGCTAGGTACAGGACAGGACTAGAGACAGAAGAGTACTGAATGACCACGTTAGTGGGGAGTGGGGTTAGTGGCTAATCTGGTTATGGACGACGTGGATGATGAACTAACGGGTTAGTAACTAACTGGGTTAGTACCTAAGCACGTTAGTAACTGAACCTACATGGGGGGAACGAAAACACGAAAGGCCAAGGGCACATGAGGCCAAGTCTCCTCGAGGCTAAACCTGCTAGTGGCTAAATCTGCTAGCGGCTAAGCTCTCACGTGGCTAGACATACAGGGAAGCTAAACATACGAAGGGCTCTAGAAACACTGGAGACACACCAAACATTACTTACGTAAACCTTGAGACAAACACAACACTTCACAAGACAGAATAAGCTCCACAAACACAGAAACTCAAGGAACATGAACATAACGAAAAACTAGAGCCTTCTTACATGCACAAATGTTACATAAAACTTAAACCAAATCAAACAAGATAAAAGCCCACATAATACTGACAGTAAATATAAATAATGCTTGACCCAGTTTCCAAGAATAAACAGCTATTTATAGATGGTCTAATGAACTGCCTCGGTTCAGGTGCGCACTCTCATCACCTGACCGAGGTGCCTTCTGGGAAACTGAGTCTACAAACAAAAACTACAATAAACAAGACTCTGGACAAACAATGCCCTCTAGTGGCGAACCCTCACATGTGACTACAAAGTTGTGGTCAGAGAGATGCAAATTCACATCCATGATCAAAGAAATGGAAATTCACAGTTGTGATCAAAAAGGAACAAATCCACATTAGTGGTCAAAGAGAAGGAAATTCACATTTATAAATGTCTTTTGTCTTGTAAATGTTCTATTCTTACATACATGGTGGGGGGCTGCACTAACAATTTATACCTTAATTGAAAAAAATAAACTTCACAAACAAACCATATTGTCTCTACAGACATTGTATATTGTAGTATATTTTGTCAGGGAGCAGTCACAAAATGGAAACATTAAAATTGGATGTTTTGACATGACAAATTGTGATGTCTTTGAAGATTCAGACCTGGAGGTGTTCCACGCACAGTGTTCTGTGTTACATTTAAAACTGCATAAACACTGGACAAACAGATATGAATCTACCTCAACCAATAGCCCTGGATGAACAAGGAGGTCCGGCAGCTCCTGAAGAAGAGGAACCCTGCCTTCAAGTCTGGCGACAGGGCTATCTACAGCACAGCCTGAGCCAACCTAAAGAGAGGCATCAGAGAGGCCA
>JAOVVA010047573.1:0-14552 GCA_028565275.1 Leiocassis micropogon
CTATGACTTTTTTCAACATGCTATAATGACTTTTTTTACTTTCTTCGATATACTACACTGTGACTTTTTTGCCCGTATACTGAATAAACCACTTCATACAATGGTATCCTCTTCACATCTTTATTTTTTTCCCCAACATTTTGTAATTAAAACCTGAACCTCTTTTATTTTGCCTTTTTTCCTAATACAAACTGCCAGAATAACTGTCAGCACGAATGTGATGATTTACTGAGGAAAAATTGATTTCTACCTTATAATAATCAATGCAATTGCTGCTACCTTCAGCATAGTGAAAAACATACAGAAACTGAACATACACTTATTTCATATCACAAAATCCACACAATGTAGTAATAACACAGATAAAAGAAGTCCATTTATGCTCACAACTGTGGTGAGGTCTGCAATACTGGCTTGACGGACATTAACTGTAAAGTTTCACCTTCTGACTGGATTATATTTCATGACACTGACGCGACGTGTCGCGGTCAGAACGAAGCCTGTTTTTCTTTTTAATTCTTCACTTTACTCGGCTCTTATTATGAAACACACACACACACGCTGGCCACCATGTTTAAACACCCCCCCCCCCCCCCCCCCGCACGCGCTTCACACAGACACATATATTAAGTCCGAGCGCGCCGGTACATTCATATTCCCAGCGCGTCCTTTGTGTGTGCGTATGCGTGTGTGTGTGTCTCCGAGTGCGTCTTTTCTTAATAATCTTATTATATATAAATAAGAATAAACGGGACACGGATCTTGGATTTTTTTTTCCCCTCCATGATTGTGTGTTTATTTATTTATTTATTTATTTATTATTGTCAGAAAATCAAGGCTTGATCCGCAGATGTGCGCGAGCGCGGTGCGGGTTTGCGCGGTGCGGGGATGGTGAGAGGAGCTCGGGATCTGCTCGTCTTCTTCATCTTCGTCTTCATCATCACCGCGGCTGTGGATTTGCCAGGGATTTACCCAGGGACAGGACGGACAGAGCAGTAGCGGAGAGCAGGAGAGGAGAGGACGAATAAAGACCTGCAACAACAATAACCGGGTGAATTAACGGCTTAAATAAAAAAAAAACCCATCTGTGCGGGGTTTTTTTTGTTTGTTGTAAAATACAAATTTCTCATGAGGAATGTGCTGTGATCTGAATGTGTGTGCGTGTATGTGGGCCTGTTAACGCTTAGACAGGAGATTTATCTCTTGTTTTTGAGATTTTTTTTTTATACTGATCTATTAACAATGTGCGCATTTGGATTTTTCGTCGGGAATAACCATGAGCATTCCAGAGGCACCGCTCTTTAGAGAAGGCGTCTGAACCAGAGATGGTCTCTAGGTGCTGATTATTTTTGGGGACCTGGTGCAAATCATAAGCGCAACATTGTATTATTTGTTCTGAGATCAATCAGATAAGCAGGTATAGCGGATATCACCAGTGCGACTTTGTATCTCTTTTACGCGCAACACAGGGAGCATCCATCCATCCATCCATCCAAAAAAAAGGTGCTGGAGTAAATAATCTGGCAGAGCAAAACGCCATTAAGGTAGGGGTGGGTGGGTGTGTGTGTGTGTGTGTGTGTGTGTATGAGTGAGTGAGTGAGTGTTGCTGGTCACCACCTGACGCACACTGTGCCAAATTGCGCTCTCAAAGGGGAACATGGACTTTTACACTACACTGTACCGTCAGGATGATAAAACAAATAAATAATAATTGAAAGCAGGCAGCATTGTCGCCTCGCACCTCCAGCATCCTGGTTCGATTCCCGCCTCGGGGTCTGTGTGCATGTTCTCCTCGTGCTTGTTGGGTTTCCTCCCACAGTCCTAAGGCACGCACTCACTCACACTCTCATCTTTTATACCGTTTTATCTTGTATTCAGGGTCGCGGGGACCTGGAGCCTATCCCAGGAGACTTGGGGCACGAAGCAGGGTACACCCTGGACAGGGTGCCAATCCATCGCAGGGCACACACACATACCACATTTACACTCTCATTCACACACCACGGGCAATTGGAGAATGGCTTGGCATCCCTTGATGAGAAGTCTCCTGGGATAGGCTCCAAACCTCCCGTGACCCTGTACGTATACAGGATGAAGCAGAGTAGATGGCGAGCGAGTGAGTAATTCGAAGCATTTGTCACATAAATTACATCACTGTGATATTCTTTATTTAAGCATCCCAGCTTGTTAGGAAGAGTAATACAGAGAAATATCGTATCATGATGCACTATAGGGACAAAAGTATTTGGCCGAACCTGCAATGACATTGCATCCAAATACAAACGTCTGTACTTCAATCTGGAGTTGGTCCCCCTTTTGTAGCTATAACAGCTTCCACTCTTCTTTGAAGGCTGTCCACAAGATTTTGGAGGTTTTCAGTGGGAATTATATATTTTTTATTCACATTGCTTCATTTCATTTTTTTTTAACTTATTTCTGATTTAGTGGTGAAATGCAGTGCTTGGGTCAGTATCTGCCACAACTGGTGTTGGCATGGCCTAAGTTGGCAGTCTTACCTAGAGAAACCAGTTTTACTTGTATAGTGCTTTTGTATAATAGATGTTGCCTTAAACCAGCTTTACAGAATTCTAAATTCTGAAACTTATTTTCGTAATTTAAATGAAAAAACATTAAATTCAATTTAATCCAGGTTCAAATCCCCATCTCCTCCAAGTTGCCATTGTTGGGCCCTTGAGCAAGACCCTTAACACTGCTCAGATGTATAATGGGATAAAAAATCGCCAAATGTGCTACATGCAATTAAGTTTTCCTCATATAGCACTTTTAACAATGGTTATTGTCACAAAGCATTTTTGCAGAATTAAAAAAAAAAAAAAAAAAGCAATAAGTTGAGCAAGCCGAGGGCGACGGTAGCAAGGAAAAATGGCAAAAGGAAGAAACGTTGAGAGGAACCAGACTCAACATGTACAGTATAATCTATAATATATAAAGTAATAGCTTTAGTCCTGTAGTTTGGCCCTGATGAGCAAACCAGATATGCTGTTTTAAAGGCAAACTTGTAGCTTGTAGTTTCTCACCTACATCTGGTTAAACACCAGCGAAGATACCTTCACAACCCCTAATCTCCTTCCAGTTTCAGGTTTCCCACTACCAGTGGGAATTGAACCCAGGCCTTTCACACTTGCGCGAGAAACCTACCACTGACCCACCAATGGCTCTTAGAGTTTGTTAGTAATTTGAGTATTTATTTGCAATTACCCCAGATAAATATTTTTATCAGTACAAAAATGGTACAATTTTAAGTTATTAAATATTATTTTTAATAGTTAAATAAATAATTAATAATCTTGGTGTCTTAAATAATTTTATTTATTTATTTATTTGATCAAATCATCCAGCACTAATTGCACCACAGTTTCAGTTTGTTCCAACTGACGCATCACAAATCCCAAAGCTTAGAAACCAGCATTAGCACCTGCATCACATCTCTGACGTTTCTCCCAATTTGGGACGGGTTTGACAGAACCCCCCCCCCCCCCTCTTATCCACACATTGGTGAATATAAATGTGGAATCTAATTAAGCTATAATTAATAAAGGGATAAAATACTGCTGTTAGCCTAGCAGATTGGTGCTCACTTGTTGTGATGTTTGACAACTAAACAGAGTAATGATGTGATCTGAAGCATGAGGCAGTATATCTTTTTTTTTTTTTTTTTGCTTTTTAGGTGGACATTTTGACTTCTTTGTAGAATGTTCTATCTAGATTGAGATCGTATACCAAATGAAATATGCTTTTGGTTATTAACCAAACCTAACCCCCCCGCCCCACACGCACATATACATATATATAAACCTGTATTACAGGAGCAGGAATAATTCTTGCCTTATGCATATTTCATGCTCAGACCGTATAGATTGGAGTGTGTGCATATTTCATGTACGCACTAAAGTTTACTCTGTGTTAATCTGCATCAGGCGTCAAAGAGTCTGAAGCCCAAAGATCCCCTGATGCTTGTTTCAGCCGTGAGCTTGAAAGTGTATCGATATTATTGTGGCTTTCTACCCACAAGAATCAGCAGGGGTTAGTTTAGGTTTATTTGTTGATATTGCCGTATTAATAATCGGTATTTTAATGTTTCTGGTTCGTGTAAACGTGTTTTGTGGTTATTTACGATGTAAAGCATGAATATATGAAGTACTAACGTCTTCCAGACTTATTCTGTTTTGACTCGGTGTCAGACGTTTTTGCACTTGTACTTTTCAATTTCAAGGTTTGTAAAAATTATATTATATTGGTATGGTTTATTTATTTATTTACTTATTTATTTTTATGTATACATGTATTATGTATCATTTTGAAGCAAAGAACACGCCCCCCCAAAAAAGATTAGATGGTTTTTGGTCTCAATCTTGACTCTGTTAGGTTTAGACTCATCCTCTTGATGTTGGTCTTGACTAGTCCTAATCTCCTACTTTAAAATGGTGGTTTTACTGTGATATTATTAACACTTCTTACTACTATTTGTCACATATGAAATTCTGTTTTTCACATATGCCAGTTGGGAAGCTAGGGTGAGAGGGTGAGAGTGCAGGGTCAGAGCCATCATAAGGTGCCCATGTGACAGCTTGGTGGTGCTGGGGTCTGAACCCTTGACCTTCTGATCATTACCCGGGAGGCTTAACCGTTTGTGCCACCATTACTCAATATTGTGATGGATAGTCATGATCTTAAACATAAGGCTAAAAGCTAAACAATTGCTTGGCAGTAATAGTAGTTTTGAGCACAAAGACGGAACCACGCATGTTTGCATCAAGAGATATTAAGAATTACTTAAAAAATGTTTAAGCTGTACTTTAATTGGACAGTGTGCAGTAATTAGAAAGGTAAATAATTCACCTTTCTAATTAGAAATAATGCTTATGTCTGATGTCTTCTAAACACATTTATGTCCTGTGTCTATTTATTTAATCTTATTATAGAAGACTTTGAAAGAACAGCCTGTACCTGCTAATCTCAAGAGCAAGCATGGCTAGTCCTTCCGAGGGGATGTGTCTGGGTTTTATTTTATTATTTTTTAAAATGGGGATGGCATGATCGAAATGCACCAGAACTGCCAAGGAGGCAACCAGTCTAAGACCATTAACCTGGCCTTACAGATCCTGCACCCATCGAAAGCGCAGGACAAGTCCGACCTATGGAGGCCCCATATAGGACCAGTGTTATTCTGAATCTGGGCTAGGCCTACTGTTGAAGGGGCCTTTTTATCCAAAACTTACCACTCATGTTTACATGTTCGGATCGGTATCAACTTTAATCAGATATGTATATGCAATATCTGAGGGTGGAGGATTAACATGAGATATTTCAGAATTTTCTTTTCTTTTCAGTTGTCACCTTTTAATAAATTGATCTGAATCATCTTATCGTTACGCCTAATTCTGTACAGCAATTAACATGGTAGCGTCATTAACTCTGAAATCTTGTAAGAGCAGTGAAATAATGTGGAGCTCCTGCGCCTGAGGTCATCAGGTTGGCTGGATGTAATGTAGAGCAGCTCTTATCGATTTGGTGTGGCTTCATCTCTGTGCCTGTTGCTGCATGTCTGTTCGACTGAGATAACGTGCAAACTCGTAGACTGATCCAGGTTCAGCTGTTTTCTAGCTGGTCCTCTTGTAACTGGTGGACAGGAAACAACTGGTTTCAGATCAGTCTGAACTGTAGCTTCCTCCATGTCAAAGATAAGCAGCTCATCTCCATCCAACTGTTGCGTGACAGCTGCATGGGCTCGGAGAAATGAGCAGAGTTTGTCAGGTTTGTCGTTTTCAGGGCGTATGGTTTATCTGAGGAGGGTTTAAGGAGCAGTATGTAAATGCGACAAGAACAGGAAATAATCCTGAAGACGTTTTAGCAATAAATCACATCATGAATTTGTAAAAAAAAAAAAAAAACAATTCCTGTTACTCCGGAATTTCCTTTCTTTTTTTTTTTTTCTTTTGTTAAAATGTTAATTTGTTTATTTTTCTTTCCTTCATGACACTTCCCTTCATTTTCTTTCTTTCTTTCTTTCTTTCTTTCTTTCTTTCTTTCTTTCTCAGGCTTTCTTTTATTTTTTTTGTAATTAGAGTTATTTCTTAAATTAATCTCAAATGGCACTTTTTTTCTATGGGTTTAAATTATTTTTTTTTCATACATCTTAGAAGTTTATTCATGTCTATACTCTTGAACACAGACCTTTTTGTAATAATTTCTCTCTCTTTTGCTTTTTCATGCTTTCTTCTTTCTTTCCGTCTCCTTTCTTTCCCTCACTTTTTGTTTTCTTTTGCTCTTTTATCCATTTTTGTATTCACCATCATCCAAGTCCATCTGCTGTCTGCTTATCTTAATTTCCTGTCATTTGTTTCCTTTCTTCTTTTTTTTTTGTTCCACACCTTTCTTTTCTTACTTTTTCATTTCTTCACCTTTTCTTTTTTTATGGCTTTTAAAAAAATCTTAACATTTAAAATCTCTCTTTTATACACACACACACACGCACACACACACACACACAGAGTTCACATTCTTTCTCGTTATTGTAACTCCATCTTCCTCTCTCTGAGTCTTTCCCTAATCTCAGGACTGTCTATCTTTCTCAGTGTGTGTCCTTAATTCACATCTCTTCCATGCCCCTGAACCGCAGAGTCTTTAACAGGCCCATAATAATCTGACATGCTCAGTGGTATTTCTGGCACTGTATGATGACTCTAAAAGCGATAAGTAATGCGATGTGCGTCCGCGCTGCATTATGCTGATGGATGACTATCCTCAAACAGCATCCCCAAAACCCCCGGATGGGTGAGGTTATCAGGGGGGAAAACCTCTGATCTGTTCTGGCAGGAGGTTCTGGGATGTTCCGCTTTAGCCAGCTGATATTAAAAGTGATGTTGTGTAGACTAAGTGAGTGACGGTGCACTTTCCAGTGTGAGTCAATTATAGTTTGTAATTTCAAAAGAGAAAAGATTTGATGGGATGGAAAGCTTTCACTCCTTAGGTTAGCTTTGGCTTGCTTGTTTGTTTTTGCCACCAAGGTTGGCTTTTTGCTCTCTAGGTTAATATTTGTTTGCTAGGTTTGCTTTTTCTTGCTTGCTTTTCTGCTCTAGGTTAGCTTTCACTAATTAGTTAGCATTTGCTTGCCAGGCTGCCTTCAGGTTTGGGGGATTAGTTTTTGCTTTCTAGTTTTGTTATCAGAGAGAATAAGAGGGAGCATTTGATGGGATGTAAATATAAGGGGCGTTCAAATCAAACTGGGACATTCGATTGTGACGTATTGAGGGCGAAAACTCCCGTTATTTCTCTATATAATCCCCCGCTACACTAATTCCCTTATCCCAGTGTTTCACCAGTGCTTGAATACCATGAAGGTGGAAAGATTTCGTATCATGCCGGAGCCACGATCGGATTGCCTGCTTCACGTCTGAAACCCTGGCCTCCCAGGAACTCCTTTAATGGCCCAAGCGTGTAAAAAAGGCTTGAAGCGAGGTCAGGACTGTACGGGGGATGTGGCGATAACTCCCAGCTGAGTTTCTGTAATGTGCAAGTGGTTTGGTTAAGTGATTGTTTAAAATGTTTGCACCATTCAAGTGTTTTACTGTGGCTGAGAGAAATTTTTATCATGACTCAAGTCCTGATTTGACTTGAACACCTGTATTTTGCTTAGCATGTAGGTGGGCTTTTAGTCCATTTCCTTCTCAGTTTCTACTCATGTTAGGCTAGTTTTTGCTTGCTAGCTGACCTTTTACAGTTTCTCTTCACTGTTTTTCTTTTCTCATCACTGCTTGATGACTTTTTTACTCCCTAGGTTAGCTTTCACTAAATAATTAGCTGTTTGTCAGGCTACCTTTGCTATTTGTATTATTCTTTGTTTTATTTTTGTAGATTTTGGTCATTAGGTTTGTTTTTGCTCACTAGTTTAGCTTTCACAGAGTTTCTGGTTACTGTTTTCATCATTGCTTGCTAGGTTGCTTTTACTCATTAGGTTAGCGTTCACTTGCTAATCTTTCTTTATTAGCTTTTAGTCATGAGTTGGTTTTGCTAGCTTGTTCAGTTAGATATCACTGCTTGAGGTATTTTTAGTCAGCTAAAGTGACGTTCAGTCAGTTTTGCTCACTAGGTTAATCTTTGTTTGCTAGATTTGCATTTATTTGATTAGCATTTTGTTTATAAGGTAAACCAATTTCATAGCCTAAATTAGCCTTCAGTAGCTACTTTAGGTTTGTTTTTGCTCACTAGTCAGCATTTCCTTGTTAATTCACATTGTAATGAATAATGGATAAAAATCCCTAAATTTTGTTTAGCTTTTGTATTAGTTATTTGAAGTGAATTAGTTTTACATGAAGATGTGGAGGTCTTGGTTATTCCTTGAGTATTTTAGGGTTTTTAAATCTCTTATATTCCCGTTCCTGTTTCTTGGACAATATCACTCATCACAAAAGGTCCATTTTAATTAACTCTAGGTGAAATACTTTATATCCAAACTGAATCGACGTTGCACTATAATCACTTATATCCTTTTGTAATGAGGTTTTGCTTTCTATTATCTGGTAGAAACGAAACCATTCTGATTGGGTTTAACACAGAACAATTAACTAAAGACGCCGTGGTAGAAGACGTACAGCCATGGTATAATAGACTAATCTGCCTGCCGGCTGCCTGACATTCCACTTTACTCGAGTCATAAAATGCCATGTGATCATGGATGCAACATGCAGACAAACAAACGTGCATGTAAATACTAGATGCAAATACAGGGGCTGAGAGGTCATTGTTTGTTATCCAGATATAGATGTCCAGATCATTTTCATGTTAATGCAATGAAGGCATGAATAAGAATGGAAATTAACTACTGAGCATGACGGGCTGCATTTAATTCCACTTGACAAGCATAAATCCATGTAATGATCAGAGATTCATCTTGTACCGTCCATGATTGAACATTATCTGACACAATTTTTCAGTGTATTAAAGAACCAATTATATTGTATTATTATGATGGTGGTCTTTCAGCTGCTCCCGTCGAGGGGTCGCCACAGCAGACTTGGCACAGGTTTTATGCCGAATGCCCTTACTGATGCAACCATTTTATCAGGGCTTGGGACCGGCACTGCATCCAGTGTCTGGGGTTTGGGCATTGGGTGGGAATTGAACCTGGGCCTTCCGCATGGCAGGGAAGAAACCTACCACTGACTCATCAATTACATTATTGTATTATTGCATTGTTGTATTACAATAAATGCAACTATCCCTGATCTTGGTGCATGAATTGCCTGAAGTATGAGATTTCTAGGTACAAGCATAAAAGCAGGTGAAAATTTCTGACAATGATTTGAAGAAAATTTCTACATGTGATGTTCCTGTAATTGACTTGAGCATAAAACCTGAAACTTGTTTCAGATGAAAGCACTCTAGCCGTGTGTGCGTGTGTGTGTGTGTCCCTGAATGCTGGTGGATATGACGGGTATGAGGAAAAATTGTGCTGCTTCACCTTCATATCAAGGTTGAAGAGACGGCCTCACTATTTTTGTGTTCCACTACGTTTTCCCCAGGCTTTGCTGCCACCACAATCAATATGTCAATTAAGTAGGACGGATTTAGCAAATGGACGGTTCAGGCTGGGGAAAAAAAGTAAACCGCAATGCTATTTTTATTTTTTATTCCCACTTTTGCCTGTGACCTGTTAGCATTCTAATTCAGTTTTCTTTCAGATTGTAGTTTTCTGTAATCAGTTCACATTTACATGGGTAGTTATGTTGTAGGAAAATATTTCACATTGTGGTGGGTCAATGTGGTAAAACTCTGGGTTACAGGCTACGTGCATATAAAAGCCCACGCTGGTGCCGAAAGATTTTTAAGGTGTTGCCTGCGTTGTAAAAATGTTTAGGGAATTTTGCGCCTGCCTTCATCGTGATTGTTGTGATTGGCAGCATAAAGTATATAGGTACAATAAAATCCTAGTACACAAGTTTGTAGTTTACATACAATGATGCAACATTGTTTAACTGTAGTACTGTAGATGAAGAATTGTTCATTTTTATTACTGAATATGTTATGATGGGGGAGGGGGGAGACAATAAAATAACATAATAAAACAAATCATAGTAATTCTGAATAATATTAGGACAAAAATCTAAATTGATTATTTGTAATATTGATCATTAAAAATATTTTAATAAAAAAAATGTATGTTGTAGGTTGATTTCTTTGTAAATACCCCAAATTGGCAGCCCATGATAAAAATATTGTGTAAAATATAGTGTGTGTGTGTGTGTGTGTGTGTGTGTGTGTGTGTATGAGACCGAAAGAGCGCACGCACACACTGCAGGACAGCCAGTAATTAGATTTAGCCTCATAAGACGAACCATTTTTATCATGTGAGTTATGCTGCTGCCCACGGTTATCTCTTGTTAGCCGTAATCTCACAACGTTAATAGCTCCGAGCCAAACGGGGTGACGAACTAAATCGTTTCCAATATCACCACCTGAAGTTGGGCATGCCTACAATAATTCAGACCCGTCATAAGTAATTGAACTGCGACGTGATTCGTCTTGGTTTTGGCTATTTGCTGCAGCAATTAAAGCGAGCCTTAAAGTGAGTCGCTCAGCTTTTAGTTTGAGTGTCTTCCTCTGCGGTTTACTCAATATTCCTGATTATTCAGTCTCAAATTAAAGCTGACTGTTTGCATTTTAATTACCAAGTCGCTGTTTTACTTCCTATCCAGTATGTTCTGGTAGAAAGCCAAAAGACACACTGTGATACTGTTCAAAAATATATTGCACACACCATATGTGTGAATAGATAGGTGTATTATGTACAGTATATATTGCCACTAAGCAAAGCTAGTTTATTTATTTTTCTCCAGATATTTGAATGTTTGCGTTTTTGTATTTTGATAACGTACTTTTATTTGTAGAAAGGTACGGGATTTATATAGCTTTTTTTTAAAAATAATTTCATAATTTAAATTTTTAAAAAAAATGCACTAAACCAAGCAGTTTTTAGGGTGGCCATGGTGTGACCTGTTTGTTATGGAGAACTTTGAAGGAATGGACAACTCCGTGGATAAGATGTTGGTCAATTGATTGGAAGGTCACAGGGTTCAAACCCCAGCACCGCCAAGCTGTCACTGATAGGCCTCCACTGCTCAGATACATAATCAGATAAATGTGAGTCGCCTTGGATAAGGGCATTTGCTAAATAAATGATGTAAAGGAGTCGTTTAAGCTGAGTGGTTCAGCAAGAGTTGACTCTTTGCTCAAAATGGCAAAATCTTGAACAACAAGCCATTTGATAACCTAATGGTTGTTTTTCTTTGCAGTTTTAACTATTTATATTTTTCTAATGGGGTGAAAAAAGAAAGGACTTGGATTCATGAATGTTGGATTACTTCCTACTGTAGTTCAGTGACCAGATAACCGTTTAAGAGTTTAAGCATTGACTGCATCCAAAAGAGTTCCATGAAAAGGAAACCACCTTCCTGAGCTAACAAGCTCTGTGGTTTTGCGTACATGTGCTCTGGTACTGCAGATGGCTCTATGAAAGTTTCATACCCATTTCCATGACTTCAGAAAGAGAGTTGTTTCACAGTTACATTATATTGTTCGTCGAAGCTACTCTATCAAAATTTCATCTGTGCATGAAGTATGCTATGGTCGTTTTTTTTTGTTGTTTTTTTTGTTTTTTGGTAGTCCGCTAATTTCATGATCTCACTCTCGCGTCTAAGATCGCATCACTGATCACAGGTTAGAGTTCTTTGAGATGAACTGAACCACTCCTGGGAACGGATCACTTGTCACATACCACATTACATCCTTTATTTCCGTCCTTTTTTTTTTGTTGTTTTCCTGTCTTCAAGTTCTCATTGTCCTGCCTCTTTCTTTTTTTTCTCCCTCACACATTTATTTGTGATTCAGCTGGTCTGATCTGATTTAATTTTCACCACCCAGTAATCATCATTATTATTATAATTGAATTAATCACTGGTTTATAAAACAGGGTTATGAATCATGGAGTTTGGATTAATTAAATATTCAGGTTGATGGAATGGAGACAAATTGCTCATTTCTGGGCTGCAATTTTCATTAAGACTTCTTTTTTTTTTACTACATATTTAAACATCTCTCAAAGTTTGACCAAAATATACGTACAGTACGAGCATACAGTACTGTACTTTTTTCCATGCTCCATTCTTACTTTGGCTTAATATGCTCTCTACATCCCACTTTTTCATTTCCTGGTTCTTTCCTTCTTATCTCTGTTCATTTTCTCTTGGCCTCTTCCTTCCCACACTCTATCATTCCTATTTTCATTGCAAACCTGTATATCCCTATATTTGTTCTTTCTCTCTCTCATTTTTTCCTCCTTTCCCTCATTCCCAATCTCTCCTCACTCTTTCTTCTCTTCTTTATTTTCTTCTCCCTTTGGTGTCTCTCTCTCTCTCTCTCTCTCTCTCTCTCCCTCTTTAACATGCTGCTCGAGGAGGATCGAGAAATGTTTCATCATTTTAAATAAAACTAGGGCAGTGGGGTTGTTTGAGCATTAGAGGTTGGAAAAATCCCATGATGCCCCTGTGGGAATGGCATGGAGCGGTTTGTGTTAGCTCGCCTTGATCATCGCCTAGTTTGTGATCCACAGCTCTCAAAGGAATAAACTCAGCATGAGGAATTTGTCATGTAGCTGGTGTGTAGATCGACACTGCTGCTTCACAATGTAGTGAAATGTTGACAAACTGCGAGCGAAAATTAGTGTCAAACATTAGAAACTGGAGTCGATCTGTAATGAATAATGAATGTGTAAGAAGGGATGCAGTTACGACCGGCCTTTCACCCGGACCAGGATTTTTAACAGTGGTGTTTTATTCTCCTTTCAGAGAAGCTAATGCATATGCACTAATTTGCATATACATTAACTGCCATGATTATTTGCATATCAATGTGTGTTGCATGAAGAAGAAGGTTATCTGAAGACACTTTGAACAGAATAGAGGTTTATCAGAATAGAAGATAAATAGGAGAGAAGAAATGGGCTTAATAGTTATGGATGATATTACTATCTTCTGTTTTTGTTTTTAGAGCAAAGAACTAAAATACATGTGCGTACATGACAAACAGTAGAATCAGTCATTGGTCTTTGGGAACAATTGTGATTTAATTTATTCTTCGTTGGGAGCAAGAGTCACCAGTGATTGTTCCCAAAGAAGTGTCAACTAAAGACCATTGTTCACAAGGGCAAATGGTCATCAGTGGCTGGGAACAGTGGACGTCATTTGTGTTTAGTCGGTTGTTTTTTGGGAACAGTGGTGATCATTTGGAATAGTGGTTTTTAGTATAGTATGATTCTTTTTTAGGAAAAATAGTCGTCACTGGGAACAATGGTGGTTAGTTGATTTTGTCTTTGGGAACAATGGGCATCAGTGATTTGATCTTTGAGAACAATAGTGTTTAGTTGATTTGGTCTTTGGGAACAAGTGTCATCAGTGATTTGATCTTTGGGAACAATGCTGTTTTAGTTGATTCTACTTTGGGAGGAAAAATGCTCATCAGTGATTGGTGGAATTAACTTCCTCTAGATGCATTTTTAAGCAGTGAGTAGAGACTTATTTAATTTTCAGGTATTTGCTTCAAAAACTTCTGAAGAATATTTAGCTTATTTTATTTATAAGAACAATAGTCATCATTTGGAAGAAAATTGATTTAATTCATTCTCCTTTAAGTACCATGTTCATCATTGGGAGAAAACAAATGTTATTCAGTTGATTCTTACTTCTTTGGGAGTAAGGGTTATCAACGATTGGTCTTTGGGAACAATGGGTATTTTAGATCATTTTAATTAATCATTGGAAACAGTGGTGTTTAGTTGATTTCTTATTAAGGAGATTGTTTCCAAGAACAACAATTTGTGTTTTGCTGGTTCTTTTTGGGGAAAAATGGCGATCAGTGGGTGGTCCTTGGCAACAAAGGTGTTTAGTTTATTCTTCTTTGGGAATACGGGTCATTAGGGATTGGTCAGTTGGCGCAATAGTCATCACTGTTTCAACCTTGGGAACATGGGTCATCATTTAAAAAAACAGGCTTTGAATACTGAGACCTCAGTCAGGCTTTACATGTCATCAGTCAAGCAAAGTCCAATAACCTGCAGAAGCTCAAAAAATGCTAGATTTTTCACTATGCTCTTTTTTTTTTTTTACTTTAATACTAAACTGAGTTTAAATGGTCTGCAGTTAGGAGAGTCCCTAAATCCTATTGATTTATCCACTGTGGTTTATCAACTCAATTATTTATAATTTTCCTCACCTGTTCATGATAGTAAGAGAATGTTGTGAAGGCAATAGAGATGAAGGGGGAAATTGATTGCTACATACTATGTAGTGCAGTACGTGTCACAAAATCAATAAATCCTTGTACATTTGTTGTTTTTATAACATCTTCTCCCAAAATCTGCACTCATAATATATATATATATACATACATATACATATGTACAGATATACAGTGGTGTGAAAAACTATTTGCCCCCTTCCTGATTTCTTATTCTTTTGCATGTTTGTCACACTTAAATG
>JAOVVA010047635.1:0-14550 GCA_028565275.1 Leiocassis micropogon
GTCTGTATGTTGAGTTATTGTTAGAGGACAGTAAATCTGTACTGCTATACAAGCTGCACATTGACTACTCTAAAGTATATCCAAGTTTCATTTCTATAATATTGTGTCTTGAGAACATATAATAAAGTGGTTGCTGAAATATGAGGGGTGTACTCACTTTTGTGAGATACTGTAGATGTACATATATAAAGATTATGCTCCTGTTTATGAGACTGAGATTAAAGTATCGCCCTTTTCTTCCTTGTTCCCTTTCCCTTCCACTTTTTAATAGCAAATCAGTTAGATAGATAGATAGATAGATAGATATACACTATAAATGTACATTATATGTTTTATGAATATTGTGGAATGTTCCTTAGCTGCTGTTATAGGACAACAATCAACACTTTCATTATTTCATTATCAATTTGACCATTTGAATGTAGATTTCATTTACTATCATGTTAACTTAGACTTATCTTCTGTTATAATGAACTTCCAGCTGCCTAACACAAGTATGTTTGCATAAAGTTCCTGCTGTCTGATATCACCCAAATGAAGATGGGTTCCCTTCTGGTTGAGTCTGGTTCCTCTCGAGGTTTCTTCCTATCGCCGTCGCTCACGGCTTGTTCATCGGGGACAATCTGATCATTATGATCTAAACACGTTTTTCTCGCTTATACACATTTCTATAATTTTCCTTCAGTTTCAAGAAGCTGCTTTGAGGAAAATGACCGTTGTTAAAAGCGCTATATAAATTAAATTTGAATTGAAAAACTGAATTGAAATGAATAAACATATAATGAGTGTTATTTTAAAAGTTTGTGTGTGTGTGTGTGTGTGTGTGTTCTGCACCTGAGCTCTCTGGATCCTGGTTGTCTGTTGGAGTCTCCATTTCCAGCTCATCCTCCGAGGTGCCTTCACCTGCCTGAAAGGTGTTATATGCAGGAGGTCCAGGGTTCGACAACGTCTCCTGACTCATCCTCATGCTGCACCAGGCGGCCACTGATCTCTCTCTCTCTGATCTCTCTCTCACCGATCTCTCTCTCTGATCTCTCTCTCTGATCTCTCTCTCTGATCTCTCTCTCTCTGATCTCTCTCTCACCGATCTCTCTCTCTGATCTCTCTCACTGAACTTCTTTTGGGAATCTGTTTGATCTGACCTGAGATCTGACTGCTGCCAGGCCCTGAGCTTCTTCCTCCAACTGTAAACCTGTAATGCTTATTATATGGGAAGTTACACTGATCATGATGTCTGAAGCCACGTCACTCTTTTCCCCATTCTTATTTATTCTTTTTTAAAAAAGAAGTCATTTGCATAGACCCGCCCCCCGACTTATTCCGGGCTTAGGGCTAAGTTTTTTTTTTTTAAACAATGCTCATTGACAGAATAAAGAATAAAATTTCATAAATATATGAAAATAAGTGTTTAAATGATACAGGCTTATTTTCACCATTTATAATAAGCAACGGAGTGTTTTAGAGTCACTACAGGGTGCAGGTAGGTGAAACACTTATCATGGCCGACACTGAGCTCGTTCAGTGTGTGTGTGTGTGTGTGTGTGTTTTACATTATACGTCTCCACAAAACGACCTTCCGTATGATTTTATACTAAACTGTATCACACCGACGTCTGGCATATAAAACGCGCTGCTACGCATCTGCGCATGCGCACGCACACTCGCGCGGGCACACGCACGCGGGCGAACGCACGCACGCACGCACACGAGATCCAAAGGTGCTTTTTCTGGCAAATAGAATATAATGAATCAGAACAGAACTGAATAGAAAGAAAAAAAACAGTAACAGAAAAGACAAAAAAAAAAAAAAGTAAATGTAAGTAACAAGCAAAATCTAGTGAGGAAAAGGTCAAATAAAAAAAAAAATACACAGTCTTACAATTTAAAGTGAATAAATGAGGTAAAAATGGTGTCAAATAATGTTAATATACTGTTTCTATGTACACGTGCATGATGATTGTGTATACAGGTGGGAACGGAAGTGTACGTGAGGTATATAAACCTGCAAGTTATAGAGATAGTAATAGAGAGAATAAACCAGCAAGTACAGTATATACAGTAACCAGCAAATATGTACAACAGAGGATGAAATGAATGAAGGATGTAACCACAGTGCGATGAAGAGTGTACATATACAGTATGAGCCTATTTATAGTGATGTCAGCAAAGGAGATCCCTGTCCTCATGCAGATTTATTGCAGTTGGGAGAAAAGACTTCCTCTAGCCTTCTTTGTCACAGCGGAGCTGAAGCTTTACTCTTACTGAAAGTGCTATAATAATAATAATAATAATAATAATAATAATAATAATAATAATTGTGGCCTTGCACCCCTAGGGTCAGGGTTCGATTCCCCTCCTCGGTTTTTGTCTGTGTGCATGGAGTTTGCTTGTTATCCTCATGGGTTTTTGGTAGGTTTCATCATTTCAACCATCATTTTTTTTAAAAAAATCAATGCATTTGAAGTTTTTTATACTTACATAAACATGGTCACAAATAATAATCCTGTCCGAAACATCAATTGCTAGAGATTTTAATATTAATTTTGAGAATCTAGAAGACCCTCTGAGTAGCAGGACCCGCTCCTACTGTAGATTTACTACTAACCTTCAGATTAAATGTGGAAAATATAGCAACATTTCCACAGTCCAAAGTTGATCTCATCTCATTTAAAGTTTGTCTTAGTAATAATGCACTTACATTGCCACGCCACTGCAAAAAACATCAATTCACATCAACTTTATCATTAATCTCCCTGAATTATCACCGTCGGACCCCACAGAACCTGATCACTCGACTGAATGTTTAAATTCTGTGTTCCGTTATACTCTAGATAATGTAGCTCCACTTATAAGAAAAATAATTAGAGGGGAAAAACTCTATACCAGGGAACCCGTGTATAACGATCACACACGTACTTTAAACTAGGATGTTAATGGCGTCAAACTAAATTGTTAGTAGTTCAAGTAGCATGAAATGAGAGCATAAATAAAAAAACTCCTAGTGCCGCTAGATCAACATATCTCTCCACTCTATATATAGTATATATAAATTGTAGTACTATTACTGTAATACTGCAGCTAAATTAACTAAGTATAAGACCACTATGGAAACATACACATCAATAGCATTCAGTAGGGAAAACTTCATCATTTTTTCACTAACAAAATAGCAGGCAACAAATTAGCTTTGGCTGGCTTTAAAATTAGACAGTTTAACAACAAATGAGATGTAGGTGATATCAGATCAGCACTTAGAATATTTAGTCCACTTCAAGAGACTAAGAGATTTCAGCAATATCATCAACTTGTGTACTAGATCCCACACGACTACTCAAACAGATATACTGTACCAGAATAAAAAATAAGAGATAAAAATGTAAGTCTGGATAAGGGTGTCTGCCACATGCCATAAATGTAAAAGTAAACGGTTAAACGGTTAAAGTGGTAAATGACCTCCTACTGGCCTCTGATCATGGTTACGTCTTTTTGCTTTGTGTTGCTTGACCTTAGTACAGCTTTCAATACCATTGATCATACACCTCTCCTTAATAGATTAGAAAATGCAGGACTTACAGGAACGGCCCTCGCCTGCGTCAGGTCTTATTTGACTGATCGTTATCAGTTTGTAGATGTAAATAGTGACTTTTCTTCGTGTACTAAAGTGATGTTTGGTGTTCCACAAGGTTCTATTTTAAGCCCACTTCTATTTCCTCTGGGAAACATAATTCGTAAGCATGGTATTATGCTGATGACACACAGTTATATGTCTCAGCAAAGCCAGATGGGAAAAGCCAGATTCATAAAGTTGAGCAATGTGTGAAGGACATAAGACACTGGAGGGATATTTGAACTTTCTCCTACTTAACTCTGACAAGACAGAAGTACTGGTACTAGGACCACGGGAAGCTTTCTGATCATACAGTAGCTCTGGATGTCGTTTCTGTTCCATCATGTGCAGCAATAAATGACTTTGGTGTGATTATAGATTATCATATAATAGTGATTGTATATAATCTATATTATATTATAGTGATTATAGATAACAATCTCTCATTTGAAGCACAGGTAGAGAATATTACCAGGATTAGCATTTTCTCATCTCAGAAATATTGTCAAGGTAAAAAATATATTGTCACTACATGATGCAGAAAAATTAGTTCATGCTTTTATCTGCTCTAGGTTGAGCACTGAATGGTTTCGTGCCGCAGTACCTGAGTGAACTCTTAGTGACCTACGATCTGCCACGCCTACTATCTCATATCATAAAAACCACAGCGGTTGGCACAAGGCCCCAAAGTTAAGGAATAAAATTATAATTTATGTTTGGGACTCAGGCACAGTCTCAGTGTTTAAGTCTAGGCTGAAAACCTATTTATTTAGCCAAGCCTTCTGTAAATAGGTCTGTCGTAGATAAAGATGCAGATCTTGTTGACGAAGGAGTTTTATGGTGAGCTGATATTTTTGGATCCTGTCTTCGCCCTCTTTAATTGATCAATTAGGCTTGTTGACGGTGAAATGACTGGTTGTTTTACTTTCCTGGGAGCCATCACGTCATGTCAGAATGGATATTTCCAGTGGAAATGTTCTGACAGATATCCCCAAAGTCTTGTTTACACGCTCTAACAATTTCACATCACACTGCTTCCTCAGAGAGAAGCAGTTTCAAGACAGTCACTTCCTGAAGCTGTAAGTGTTGCTATTTTTATGTAACCTATTGTACTGTTTGTTTAACAAGGTAGCTTGTTGAACTCGCCCGCAACATGTACAGTAGCTTGTATTGCATGCTGAAGCAGGATAGTTCCTCAGACTAGTTATTTTGCGGTGTTTTCTAAATCTACTAGAAAATTGGTGTTAAACTTCTAAAGCTAATTTCAGTTGCATTTAAGGTTGAGTAGATGGCGGTAACTTGACATGTTTATTTAGCATCTTTATAACATTGCAGGTCAAATAAACTGTACGTAAGGCAAAGTTTTGGCTGCTAATAATTTTGGGTGTAAAATGGGACATTTCTTTATCCAGGGATCATGTCTGGATTGTGTGTGAGCAGTTTCACAATGAGAATAATAGCCATCCAATATTAGCTAACTAGCTTGTTCATATGACAAACCTAGCATTCTTTAGCCTTAGTCTATTGCTAGTTTAGAAACTCTAAGTTTGAAACCCACATGAAAGAGTTTAAAGATGCCGCTGCCATTTCTTACCCGGGGAGTCAAACGAGCAAAAACTGTTCATGCTCTTCAGGTGGGAGGGATGCAAACCATGCCAATTATGGATATCTGTGAGCTCATGTACTTTATGTTCGATTTCCTCTAAATGTGCTATGTACACTGTCCTGTGCTGTCATATGATATAGAAGGGGACTGGCCATGAGGAAACAGTAATATAACAGAAAATATGTGGTAAAATACAGAGTTATATTTAAGTACAAAAACATAAAAGTACACAAATATAGAACTGTGAAATATACACTAAATCTGCTCAGGAGGTCCAGTGATTTTATAACAAAAACTTAACATTTATTTAAGAAATATAAAATGCTAGGAAAAAAAAAACATGAGTACACAGCGGGAAAATTCCTTGATCTACAAAAAGCATCTGATACCACTGATTACAAACTTTCATTACCAAGTTAAAAAGGTATACTGTTAAAGGGTTAGCATACGATTGGTTATTGTACTGTAATTATTTATAATATCTGCAATATAAATAATGTGAATTCACAACTATTGAAGGTAAACTACTGCTGTGGCTTTTGCATATACTGCACATACGCATATAAATAGAACAATTGTTGAATAGTGTAGGTAAAGGACATTGTGCCAAAGTAAAACTATATCAATTATATTTGTACATAGTGTCCCATGTAGAAAACTTATAAATAAAAAACAAAACAAATAAAACCTGTTGCATTATTATACAAAGCTCTAAGCATACCAGGAACGCTTACATACATTATATTGTTCACTTGTATTTCTATGAACAGTTTGACAGCAGAACGAGATAAATGCCATTTTAAGACTTTTACTCATTTTGGCAAATTGGTGTTTGCGAACTGCTTTTAACGTTTTGAGCAAAACGTTTTTTTTTGTTTTTTTTTTTCAAAACTGCAATAACGGTGTTATTCTAATTTGCTGTCCAACTGTTGGGAAACTGAGAAATATAAACAAAACTGTTAAAAATAAAAAATGATATACAACTTGAAAATAAAGCTAACTATAACGACAAAAAAAATCAACTACTTATTCAACTAAATACTTAAAAAACATATTTGTAGATTTGAAAAAACTATATAAATGATGTATAAAATAAAGTGAGTATGATTTAAGAGGATAACTTATCATAAAGTGTAATGTAACATGCTGGTTTTTACTCACAGACTAAAATTTATTGATTTTTTTTCTCACATATCCAAACAAACTCATTTTGACAGTAATTTTCAACCCAGAGTTGTGTACCATCTGGCTGCGGTACAGCTATCATGCAGTCGTCTTTACCTGGATTTCTGCTGGATTCTTTATGCATCCAGTACCTGAACAGGAGAGTCAAAGGATTGTGTGTTTACATTCAAAAGTAAGTAATTACATCATGAGTAGAGTTCAGTTTAGTGATTTCTTACTTTTACCTTGTGGTCAGTGGTGTACCGTCCACCCATTTCCACCTGCCCTTGGTGTCTTTGTCAGTGAGACCAATCCAAGCCGGAGTGCTCCCCAAATTTTTAAAGATGAAGTTCTGCGACCATGAAATAACATGAAAACACACACGACTCACTCTAAAATATGTAAAAAAATAAATAAAATAAAATAAAAAATTATTGTCCCTGTAATGCAAAAACACTATGCTCACACCTACAAGAATTATAATGAAGACCAACCAAAAGCCCCATAGACACAGACAACAGATATAAAACAAATAAAAAATAGTGACATTTATATGAATAATCATAAATAAATATTTATATAGCAGTCATCATACTGTCATAACACTAACAAAAGCAATAACTACTAACAGAACCGACTGAAAATGTAAGCATAACAACAATAAGCAGAATAGCACATTTTGTTTAATGATGGACACTTAGAACCTTAAAATGTATAGCTGACTGTAATAAAATGTTAACATTGGAGACTCCAATGTTAAAATAAGGAAAAGCAGAATTCCCGGATTGATGCACAGAATGTGTCTCGACAAGAAACAAATTAAATAACAATCAGAAAATCCAGATGGTGGTCAGGGTTAGCGTCTAGCGTAAAATTCTGCTTCACCAAGACATGTCTGAACTATATGGACAGAACAATGGAGTTGGGGAAGTCAAGGGAAGGTCGAATTTATCTCCTACACACCCAACCTGGGGCTTCTGGGGCTACCTTGGACATAGTTAGGGATGTTTATATCCCACCTCAGGCAGATAGAGACAGTGCCTTACAGTATGTGAACTATATGAGTCTCTCCATCAACACCAGACTCCCAAACTGCCAAACTTCCATCAACACATTACTTGACTCACCAGGTGCAAAAGGATATTAGACCATACTAGCATGCTCTACTTTGTTTTAAACCAATAAGACACGGTCTAATAAAGCATTCGGGGCATTGCACCATGCCACTTTCTTAGTCACTGCTATTTCTAACAAAGTCTCAAACAGGAAGCTCTAGTTCAAATGAAGTTCAGAGAGTCAAGTAACCATTCTGATAACATCAGTGAGTTTAGAGGAGTGGTTGTAAAGGCTATTGGGAAATTGTATGATACAGCAAAAAAAAAAAAAGGATTTTGCCATGTTTCTCAACCTAACAGCTCTTGTGTTCTTGTTGTCAAGGACAATGGACACCAGGAACACAACAGGACCAGACAGCATTGTATTTCCTCTGAAGTCTGCACTGTCCATTTAACACTTGCTATACATATTGTCTACCTATAACTGTGTGGCTTGTCAAGGTTGCTGACGACACTGTTATGATGGGCCTGATCACTGATAACAATGAGAGGAGACCTTCCTGGAGGAGATTAAAAGAATGGAAAAATGGTGCCAGGAAAATAATTTTTCCTGAACATCAACAAGACAAAGGCATTTATAGTGGACTTCAGCATGAACCAGGAGAGAAGCTTCCACCCCGTTAGGAACACCAGAGCTCCAGGAGAGAGATTGGACTGTTTCTGAAAACTTGGTTTTCATATCACACAGGCACAGTTTCTGTCACGTTTACACCTTAGTGAAGAAGGTCCATCAGTGTTTTTACTGCTAAAACTGGCCTCCAAGGAAGTTTTGTACCTGCACTATCATGAGCATCCTCCTGGCAGGAAGCAGCACAGCCTGGTTTGGTAACACCACCAAGCAACAACTGGATAGCTCCAAATGGAGTGGAGTGATCACCTGAGTGCACCATATGGACCAACTTCCCTTACCTGCACTCAATCTATAGTGAGCTCTACTCGACCAAGGCCAGGATGATGGCAGGTAAAAGGACCTCAGCCATCTGAAAAATGGATTCTTATCTCTTTTGAGCAGCTTTTATAAGAGCAGCTTTAATGATAGTTCTGGCTGTAGGCCAGATCACAGGTTTATGAGGCTCCTGAACGGTTCAACAGAAAAGCATTCACCCTGTCATCAGGAGATTGTGAGTTTAATGACAACCAACTGTGTTGGAACAAAAAATGAATGGCAATACTAGCCAATTGTGTTCAGGTAAGTGTTTCTGTTCCCTGGTGTCACATTTCACTGGAAGTTCTGGTTGAGAGTCCGAACGGTCTCATAGAAGACACTCCTCCTCATTTGCTCTGTGTTGACTTTCAGGGAATGAAAAATCTTCCTAAACATGATTGGCTCATTTTTTTGCTTGCAGGAACTCCTGGCCACAGTTGGTTGTCATTGAACTGTTCAGAAGCCCCATTAACCTGTAATCTGCTCTACCGTCATCAACGCTGCTCTTATAGAAAATCACTTTAGAATTTAACAGCACTGTTGTAAGACAATTTCTCATAGGTCACCTGTTCCTCTTCGCTGTTTATGATCACCAGGTTGGCGTTCTTATCGATGCAGTCCTGTTTGCTGTCAGTCCAGGTCTTCCTTGCTGGGATGTAGTAACTACTGGAGCCGAATGTTGTCCATCCAGCCTTTACCTGAGTATCTGAGCACATAGCGGAACATATTACTTGTAGCATATCGTTTGTTTTAGTCTCAAATGGAAGAGGCTTTAAAACGTTTACTCACGAAAAGCATCCAGCTCGTTTTGAAGTTTGCCTTTCTCTTGCAGTAACACGTCCATCTCATTCCTTATCTCGTCGTTTTTTAACTTTAGTGATTCTAATTCTTTCTTCAGTTTCTGAACTATAGCTTCTTTTTGCTCTATCTTCGTAATCAGGCTGTTATAACTAGCCAGCAGCTCGTCTCTTTCTACAGTCTCATTGTTACAGGTATCGTTCTTTTCCTGAGAATCAACTGAAAGTAATGAACAGAACAAAATGCCACACATTTTCTGATTAAAATACCTATTGTTCTACTTTGTCTTAAAATCTGAACCTACCGTGCAGTCTCAGGACGATGTTAAGAGTCGCCTGAAGAATACACATCACCCCGAGACATAATGCAGTCATCCAAAACGCTCCTAAAAGATTCACAACGTCCAAGTTTATATTTTTCTTCGTGTGTCTACATACAGTACAGTATAGATATGTTTTCATACCTCTGTACTGGGCTGCTCTCTGTTTCCTCTGGAACTGACGCCATTCTTTACGAATATCAATTTCTAAATCTGACGCCATAGCGATCGGGAAATCTGAATCTGTCGGGAGATTTTTTAGCAGTTTGACTCGCACAGGAGTCTGGATGTGCGTCTGTATAAAAGAGTGAGAGAGAGTGAGAGAGAGAGAGAGAGAGAGAGATACATGTTGCACTATAATTGGTTGGAGATTGTGTAAGATTTAGTGCCGGCAAAGAGTAAAATAAGCAATTTCCATCACTCAGGATGATGGAAAGCTGCTTGTTCTGCACATCTGAACTCGGGTTCATCAGTTCTCTGATGGCCTTTGAGGATCAGGGGGTGATTCTAGATCATAGTGCGGCAAATTAAAAAGAACGGAAGAAGAGCAGACAAGGAGGAAATAGGAATATTTTTGCAGGTTTATATGAATATAAAGGGAAATATTTAGTTTTAGGGTAAAAATTATCTCAGATCAAATCAGATTTATTGAAATAAAAAAATTTTAAAAAACAAAGTTGCTCTTTGATAATGAAAGTCTTCTCTAATTGGCCAAAAAACAAAAAAAAAGTCAATGCCCGCAATGTCTCTACAATGATGTCTAAGTCTGGATCACAAGAATATTTTACACCACATTAAAATGTGACATTTTGTGTGACATTTATACAAAAACATTAATTAATAAATAAATAATTTATATTATTTTAAAAAGTCACATACTGCAATTTTAATTTGCTCCTGGTTCTATATTGTTGAACGTATTGTACTGTATTGACCACCATATGGTTATTTTGCCTCTAGTGGTGAAACACTTACAGAGGGCTGTTTACTGTATATTTTTTAATCAAACTCTTTATTTCATTAAAGAGTGTTACTAATACTGTGGGGTCATAAGTTTGAAAGCTGCTCTCTAAGTACTCCGAATGACACTACAGATCAGATATGGAACGTGTGTGTGTGTGTGTGTGTGTGTGTGTGTGTGCACCGCTCATGTGTGATTGGTGAGAGATTGTGTTAGATAGAATTCTGTGACAAACAGCAAAATGAGCTCTTTTTTTCCAGCAGCCATGATGTGTAACTGCAGATGCATAAACACCCACTGCTGTACACTTCAACATGGACAGACTTGAATTTTCCTGGAATCCTGGAATCTTTTTTTTTTCCAGACATGATGTCATCCAGTTTTATTATCATTTTTTTCTGCTATAATGATTTATATTAGCAATACATAATGAAGCACCGTCGTCTCGCGCCTCCAGGGTCCGGGTTCGATTCCCGCCTCGGGGTCTGTGTGCGTGGAGTTTGCATGTTCTCCCCATGGATTCTGAGAGGGTTTGCTCCAGGTACTCTGGTTTCCTCTCACAGTCCAAAAACAGGGAGGTTAGGGTAATTTGCGTTCCCATATTGCCCGTAGTGTGTAAATGAGTGTGTGAGTGTGTGTGTTTGTGTGTGTGTGTGTGTGTGTGTGTGCGTGCCCTGTGATGGATTGGAACCCGCGACCAGAGGTGGGTAGTAATGAGTTACATTTAACTTTTTGAAAAAAAATTTCCTTCTATGAGTAGTTTAACTGCACCATACTTTTTACTTTTACTTAAGTAGATTTGTGAGAAAGCAATGCTACTCTTACTCCGCTACATTCGGCTACACTCGACTCGTTACTTTTCTAGCCATTTATCCTACACATCCGGTAGATCTACCGCATGACTGTTCAACCAATCAGACGCAGCAGCAATAATCACATGACTTCATTTGACCAATCAGCCGAAGTAACAATAACCACATGTAGTCACATGACCACACACAAACCGGTGGCATAGCGGGAAACAATCTTCAGCGGTAGACAGAATATAAAAATATAATTATTATAGTAAAAATAAATAAACAAATCAGACATTATGATGAAACAGTTACTCAGTACTTGAGTATCTTTTCACCGAATACTTTTTTACTCTTACTTGAGTAATATTATTTTGAAGTACTACTACTCTTACCTGAGTACATTTTTCGGCTACTCTATCCACCTCATATTATGCATAATAACATACAGTAATGAAGTAAAAGTTTCACATGATTCACATTCGGGTCATGATTATAGACATGCTTGTATTTAAATCCTGGTTTCTTTTAAGGTGAAAAAACGTTAAGAGAACTGATCTAAGATCTGCAGAATAGACGTTTTTTCCCCCTGTTCGTTACATCATTTTATCTAGCACGATCTCAGATCACAAGCACAGAGCAACACACAGACACACATATTGAAGACACAAACCAGGCATGTAAGCTGGTCTAATTTTTTTTTAAAAAAGGGGGGAAAAAAGTGTGGGTCTCCCCAAGGCATTACAAGATTCAACCACGCCCCTTGAACGTGCCACTTAACAGTTTTTCAGTGTTAAGGTAAACCACTTTCTTATAATAATTGTTGCAATGCAATGGTAACTGTGGCCAACCAGGTTTCTATGATAAGATATAAGGAGTGAAGGTATGACTTGCTTCACTGTCCTTGTAATCTCCTCTTGAGGCGACTCTTTTACATAAAGTGAGTTCTATCATTAACTTCTCATCAACAAATTAATTAGAGATATAATGCATTTATTTAGGAGTACAGTCTAACATACAGCAGTGTTGGATGTGAATTACAGAAAATAAAACATGTCATTACAGCGCTCATAAAAATATGTATTAAGATCAAGATAGTAATATACACACCTAAAGAATTAGCAATGATCAATCAGCTACTGTACAAATGACATACTTCCATTGTGTTTGTGAGCTACCATCTAAAATCTTTTCTTTTTACAAAGAATCAAATGGAAATTGTTTTATCACAGATCCAAAAATTATGGATGGATCAATTCCATCATTCCATTTGTTCAAGACAAGAAAATCTTCTGGACTGTGCTCTCAACATGCGCACAGGAGATCAGCACAAATAGAGCTTCTGATTAAAAACTAATCATAAACAGATCAGCAGTTCAGTGAGTTCTTATATAGTGGTCAGTGGTGTACCGTCCACCCACTTCCACTTGCCCTCCTTTTCTCGGCCACTCGAACCGATCCAAGCAACCTTTCCTCTTCTTAACATCTCAGTGAAATCCTGTTGAGGTAGAACTCATTATGGTAACATCAATGTTAATCCATTTAAAAGAATCAGAAAGATCATACCAAGCACTACTGTACAGTCATGTGTAAAAGTTAGTGCCCCTCTTTCACTTTTTTTTTTTTGTTGAAAAAAACGTAACATGTCTTGCTATTAGGCGGAAACAACCTCAGACGAACAACAACATATAACTTTTTTTTCAACGTTTATTATTATTAATTTAACAATAATGAGGCCAAAAATAAAATACATGTGGACAAAATACAAATACTGAGTATTAGAACTTCTGCTTTATAGGCATCTGCACACCTGCAGATCAGTTAATCAAGGGATGATGATCTCTGAACTAACATGTTAAATTAACATGGCTCTATCTTAGTAGCCAGTCAGATATAAACAAACTATTATCAGATAACCTAGCGTTAGGCTAACAACTGTGTTTGAGTCAGGTTTGATATCAAGTTAGCAAACATTAAGATACATAACATTGTGGAACTAAAATCACTGGCCTTAGGTGAAACAAGACGCTACGTATTATATTTTCTTACTTTATTATACTTTATATTAACACACGTTAGTCAGGTTTACTCACAAGTTAGCATACAAATCAGGCTAAGTATAACCTTTTGTATTAAAAAATTATTAACCAGTAACTAGCAAGTTAGCAAATCTTAGGCTACGCATGACATTTTTTAAATGTTCTTTAAAATAATTAGCCACATTAACTAGCAAGTTAGCAAACATTAGGCTAAGTACTACAGTATATTGTGATTTATTAGATGGCCAGGTTTATTAACAAGTTAGCGCACGCTAGGCTAACTATTATATTTTGTTATTAAAAAGCAAGTTAGCTAACATTAGGCTAATTAATATATTTTGATATAAAAAAAATAGCTGTGTTAACTAGAAATTAGCAAACATTAGGTTACGTAATATATTTTGTTATTAAAATTATTTACCATGCTTACTAACAAGTTAGCAAGGATTAGCCTTAAAATTATAATTTGTTATTAAAATAATTAGCTGTTAACTAGAAAGTTTACAAACATTAGGCTAAGTAGTATATTTTGTTAGTAAAATAATTAGCCATGCCTGATAAAAGCAAATGAAGAGCAGGAGACAAAGAACAAGACAAGATCAGGGAACAAAGCATTTTATTTTTTTAAAAGAAGCCTGGACTGGACAATCAGCTTTTAGAGGCCAGGAAGATGAGAGAGAGCTACAGTTGGCAGTAATGCAACCTACTGAATTCCCTACCGCTGTTAAACAACAAGAAACAAGTAGAAGAAGAAGCGAAAACTTGGTCGAAAATGAGTCATGAAACATAAAGCTGACATGTGACATGAGTGTGTAAAAATAAATACAATGTATGATCATTTTTATTTTATTCATATTTATATTTGATAATTTTATTTATTGTCAACAAAGTTTGGAAGGATGAGCAGGTTCAAATAGTAAAATAATAAACAAATGAAGAAATTTCACAAATACAGTAGTATAAATTATATAAAAGTATAAAAGTACTGGATAATATTTACTGATCTCAGCACAGTTTTTATCATTGTGGTTGGTTCACCTCAGTTCCTGAAACCAAGACAATAAGATTTTGTATTCAATTGCCTTCAGTTCTATGACTTTAACTCGGGGATCACATTCTGTCTTTATTCAGATTCATAACAAATTATACCAGAAATAAAATTCTTGTGTTTACTCACCTGATGCTGTCTCAGATGTACAAAAAAATTAATAGCATTTATATA
>JAOVVA010047646.1:0-14549 GCA_028565275.1 Leiocassis micropogon
CTGACCGCTGCTGGTGCTGCCAGTGATTTTCAAAACGGCCAATAAAAAACTAAACTGGGAAATAAACTGTAAACTAACCCTAACAAATTTTATATAAAAAAGTGTCACCTCTTACCCCGAACACGGTCCATTAAGCCGATCTCTGTAGTGCAGTTTGATAGTGTCAGTTCGGCGGGGGTGGGGGTGGGTTGTTAAAATCACCTGATTGCAACTCAGCGCAGATAAATTGCTGGCTTGAGTTAACGTGTTCTTGATAGGGCTTGAATAGGCCTGTTTACTGTGAAATCTTGACACGCCTTTCTGGCAGGAGAGGGAGGGGGGATCACACCGTCCATAGGGCAGACGCACGCCATTCGCACGCATGATCTGAACTTCCTATTGTCTCTCCCATGAAGACTGTCAACATTCTAACCAAACATCAGTTTTTCAGAGTAGGCCAAAGTATTCTTACTATCTGGTTTAACCTTACAAGGTTCATTGTTGCCATACAAAGATGCCCTGCATTCAAAAAGGTTGTAGCCAAGGGAAGTGTAAAGATAAAACAGGTCAGAAATGCAGAATCAGCATTTTCTGAGCAGACATCTTACTGGACACCACTTACATCATTGGGAGCATTAAGGTCCAAATCAGACTTTTTTTTGTCATTTTCATTTCTCTCATAGGAGGTGCTGTGTTTTACAAATAGAGCTCCCAAAACAGAGACAATAACACTGTTGGTGATAACACTCCAAACTAATTTGAAAAAGTGCATTCTATACAATATGGAGCATTCACTTATTGTAACCGCGTACATTTTTATTTAACACTCCTTTCATGTGGCAGCATCACAGATCCACCCCTAGCGAGTCCCGGCAATATTTGTCCCGATGTACGGTTTAATATTTTCCACATGTAAAGTGTCCATCTTATCCTTGTCATCTAACCATGTAGTTTAAAGAACCCAACTTTTTCATTACTCTAGCTGGCCCTGTCTATTTTGGAGCTAATTCCGATAAGAATTTCTCAGAAGCCTTGGACTGGGCTGTTTTCTGACCCAGGTACTGGTAGCTGCACCACTCTCCTGTGGGTGTTATAATACCTAGCGTAACTGCGTCTTGCACCTGCTGTGCCAATTGTTGTTGCCATTAAGTAAGGCAATATATAGGTTGCTTGGGGTCTGGGACTGGATATTGATGTACTGTATAAGCCTCTCCAAAGGGCCTTTTAGCTGTCTTTCCAGAGCCAACTCAGCTGGAGTTTGCTCTGTGGTTTCATGCTGGGGAGTGTGTTTATGGTGAATCGGAACTCTGACAGCCAGTTAGCCTACTCCCCATGTCATTGTTCTACATATGAAGCCATCATGATCTTCATTGTCCTGTTCACACATTCTGTCAGATTTGTCTGCGGATGATAGCTTATGGTTGGTTTTTGTCCCATGCCACATCGTTTACACAATTCGGAGAGAAGTTGGCTAGGGAATTGAGGCCCATGATCTGAAACAAATAAATCTTTTCAACTCCATCTAGTGAAGATCTCATGCTTCAATATCTGACAGAGTTGGGTGGTTTTACTGTCCTGTAAAGGAAAGTGCTCTACCCACTTTGAGTAGTAATCTACTATTTAGAAAGAGATTGACATTTTCCCATTTGCTCTGAGGCAATGGGCCCATAAAATTCAATCCCAGCGTCAATCACGCTTCCTCAACTCCTGAGCTCTGTAGGTACCTGGTTGGCTTTTGGTTGCTTGGCTTATACTTCTGGCACATGGCACACTCTCTAAGGGCTGTCGACCATCAGACCATTTCCACGACCCGCAGCAATGTACTGTAAGTGACCACTATGAGGGCTGTCAAGAAAACATTAAATGCAGGGTGGGCTCATATCTGACCCCCTGGTGTTGTAACATTCTTTAGTTCGCATCTCATGGAGTAATGGATTCTGATGTTTTGCATGTGATATCTCGGTCAGCGAGACCGGTATCTCATGGCTGCCTTTGATGGAATGGGCTCTTATAACAGAAGCCATCATTGTGTAGCGCAGCCACATAGTGGGGTTGTTGATAAAGGCCACATTATGATGGTAAATAGAAATAAAACCACCGGGCCTTATCAGAGACCCCTATTTGGTTATTTTGTCTCCAAAGGACTGTATTTGGTTTCAGGGTTAACCTCTCGCGAGCATGCGCGTTTGCAGCATGGGCGAATCCCGATGGCATGTCGGGTCACGTGTGCTGGCATAAAAGCGGAACCGGCAAAGGACTCGGGGTGGAGAGATGAAGAGATACAGCGCTGTGACAAAGAGAGAGAGAGAGAGCGATTGTTTGATGCATGCCGAGGATTACCTTTTCCGGAGTGGATTAATCCGTACGGGACAACATTCAATATCCCTCTCTATCCGTTTTCTCGTGCTAACGGATATAACATCTTATACCGGTGAGACCGAGCCATCTCTCCCCGCCACCATCACACACACACAATAACGCGGACTTTGGACTTTCATACATACACACACACACAATTACATTTTCTTTAATTTTGTATATATATTTTGTAAATATTGATTTGTGGTGCACCTGGTTTGTTTGTTTGTTTGTCTTCGTCACGTAATACACTTTGGGTTTGTTTTGGAATTGTTGTCGCGGGTCTTTACTTGTTCCGCGAAGCTCATACTACACCAGAACTTAATTTTATTAACCCCTATTTAGATTCTCGACCCCGTCGCAGTGTAACTAAGTTTAATATCATAGCCGAGCGTTACATATTAGTGGCCCGTACAGGGAATCTGTTTTTTTTGGGTATTTTCCGGTGTTGGGTGACTTTGCAGAGCAAAATGGATGCTAACATGGCTAACACTACTGGTGCCAGGAGGGCCGACCCGATCTTTGCTTAGTTCATTATATATATCAAATAGACCTTCCAATCATGATGTTACTTTTGGTTAAATGTCTAATATTGATGTTATACAAACACTGCAGACTGAACTTAAGCAATGTAAAGGGGATGTAGTGGCTCTGTCAGAGAAAGTGGGCATGTTAGAGAAGAATTTAGAGAATCCATTAACAGCAGTATTAACCGGGAAATCAGTTTTCGGCGGGCAGTGGATGCTAGCTTAGCTGAACTGGAGCGCTACTGCTAGGAGACTCTAGAGAAACTGGAGAGAGTGGTAACTGACTGTTTTTTGCCATGGGTATGCCCGCTACCTCCTCTAGCGGTGCACGACCACCCCTCCACTTGGAGGGTGCAAAAGGGGCAGACTCCATACGGTCAGTTAACATCGCAGACGCAGAGCTCGGGAGTCGCAACCTTAACACCAGAGTGATAAATGGTACCAGAGGTGCAGCAAACTTGGGTGGACATCTGGTGAAGCAGGCATTGAGAGGAGAAAAGGACGGCATGGGGGCGAAAGATTTTCGGCAGAAGGAGGGTGTCCAACACAGCCAGGAGGAGGTTAAGGAGGGAGCCACTGAGCACACTTCTACACCGCCCCAGGCTGGACCCTCCAACGCTAAGCCCCACGTGGCACCTTCTCATTTCTACTACTCCTTGCCACCAAAGGCGGACCCTCCGCAACTTACCTCGGAGCTGTCCTCCGCTCTACCCAGTGACCTGTGTGAGGTACTACGAGCCAAGCAGGGTGATCTCCAGGTAGCTCTACTGGCCACTGTAGTAGACCCCAGAAAGTCCCAGGACCAGGGGGTCACCTTCAAACACCACCAGGGGGTGCTAAATTGTAGAGTGCCGAGGAAGAAAGGAGTAGGACTCCAACTGGTAGTCCCACCTTCCTTAACCCAGAGGTTCCTGCACGATGTTCATCACAAGCCGGCGGGTGGCCACCGGGGGGGCCTAAAAACCCTATTGAGCTTCCTTGATGTCGCCTGGAGCCACCAGAGATCGGCCATGACCATAGCTCCGCATCCCAAGAAACCAGGGGGAAAACCCGGGAGCTACCACCTGGCAGACCTCTCCAGGGACTCCAGCCAATGTTATTCATACATACACACACACACACGCTTATGTTTTGCATGATCAGTATACTCAACATAGTAAAGGTTAGTTAGTTAATTACATGGATGACCTTTCCCATAAGGGCAAGATTGAAGCTGTTGCAAATGTATGGATAGCAACAAAAACTGAATGATATTTAAATAAAGAAAGAAGCTAGGACACCTTTTTTCAATCAAGAAGCACAACCAAGACCAAAATCCAATTTGAAAGACAATAAACTCAATTTGCATGATCAAGCAGTCAAAATTAAAATGGATTTGAAACCACAAATTTCTTTGTGCTAGAATGCAATTTGAAAGGCAGGATTCAGATATATTTCTCATCAGACTGAAGTCCCATAAATTAAAATGAAATTTGAAGTGCTACCTACACTTGGCATTAAAAGCCAATTTGATTTTAATTGTTGTTTTTATGCTTTGCAGGTCAGAAGATGCCTCCTCAAAGCAGTGGACTTTTTTTAAAAAGCTTTTTATCCCTCTGATTATTTTTGTGCTCATTTACATAATCTACCTCCTCAGTCAACAAAAAACTCTGAATATATACAAGACACCTCCTTTTTACCCTGACTGGATGAAGAAGCCAGCGTCTCTCCTGGCTTGTGGTTTGCCAGTAAAAAATGATCCAATCATTAAAGTGAACAATCATAAATCATATATGGTTGGCTCCTATATAGAGCACCGCCATAAGGAGAAAATGATACATACAATTGCTATTGTGCTTCGAAATGGGAACGCACAATATCACTGCTTGCTGTGCTGCAACGGAACAAAAAAATCTATACCAGGTACATATGAAATTAATTCTGACCATTTTGGATTTGAATACGGCACGGCTGATATTACCTGCCAAGTACCTGTAACATGTACAAAACCGACACACGTGGCTATCACTTCCCAACCAGTTAAAGAAGATGGATCTTCACAGGACATTTACACCTTACAACCTGTTAAGAATCAAGAGATGCATGAAAAATTTCCTTATGAGTTTACAGTCTGCATTTCTGTCATGTTTGATTATAAAAATGTCCTGCAGCTTGTGCAGGCCATGGAGATGTTCAAGATACTCGGTGTCCAGAAGGTAGCTATTTACAAAACTAGCTGTGATTCTAATGTACAGAAAGTCTTGAATTACTATGTCAAGCAGAACTTTGTGGAACTTATCCCTTGGGACATATCATTATACATCAGTGTTTCTAGAGGCTTTATCAAGTCAGTTTCACCAGGAGAGCTGCACTACTTTGGGCAAATTCCAGCACTCAATGACTGTGTGTATCGGTACATGTACCAGAGTCGCTATGTATCTCTGCAAGACTTGGATGAACTTCTTCTACCTATGAATGTAAAAACCTGGACAGAGCTCCTGCCTGAATTGAAACGGAAATACAAAGATTTAGGTGCCTTTGAATTTGAGAATAATTATTTTCCTCTTTCCATCAAGGATTCAAGCTCTAAATATTCACCAGACTCCTGGAAGAAGGTTCCCGGAGTAAACATTTTGGAACATGTTGTTAGACTATCCAACAATGGTATAAATATGTATAAAAACTTTAAAACCATTGTTAATCCTCGCTCTGTGTTACAGGCTACAGTCCATGGCCTTTTGAAATACACGAAGGGTATTGTCTGGGTGGACTCTAAGATTGCCCGTATGTATCACATGAGAAACATTTCAAATGAAACTTTGAAAGAAAGCTCTCAAATACAGGACACACATCTCAGAGACTATGCAGACAGTCTGATCCCAGCTGTTTCTCAAGTCCTTCAAGAAGCAATGGGCATTAAGTGAAGTACATAAATAATCATTGATAAGCCAGAAAATATGTAAAGATTTGCAAAAGAGACAATAAAAAATCTAAAAAAATATATAAAAATTGTTCATGTAATCTATTATATTGTCTAAAAATGGCAAATATAATAAATGTAGGTGGCAGGAAAGTTAGCTAAATGGTATAAGTGAGGAAACAGTAAGTCATTTTTATCATTTAATTTTTGCTCAGGAACTGACACCTGCAGACCCTAGGAATCTAAGCCATATATCTAACCATTTATTTAGGACTGTACAAACATCTCCATTTCTACATTCCATGCAAAACTCTTCTACTTAAAAATTATATCGAATAGACAGATCAGATCTAATAAAAAAAATATACTGAGAGGAAAACATTGAATTCTATTCCAATAATTCAGCTTTTTATTTTTGGAAAATAAATGAATATGTTCATGAAAAAAGAACATTCTGTGTATAAAGAAAGACCATTGAATTAGAAGGTGCATCTAAATTTCATGGAGTGGACATGGCGCTGCTTTTCTAGAAACAATATATTGGGTTATTATGCATTAACAGTCAAAATAACTGGAGAAGCTCTGACATGAATTCCATAAAAAATTCATGGAAGATTTTTTAAATCTGATCCAATTCAGCATACTGGGAAGACCACTGTCTGGTAAATATGTGTCATAAGACATTATGTGTATGTGTATGAATATACAGTACTCACTGAAATTGTATTAATTAATAGTGCACTGGATATGCACTGGAGGAGCAGAAGATGATGTTTTGTATCTGTTACTCCAAGTAATATGCATAATTCGTACTATGGGTTTTCAAGTTAACTGGGACTTTTGATTGCACAGAACATCAGAACACAGTTTTGAGAGAAAAAGTACCTTCCTTTCTGTATATAATCCCTTGATACACTAATGCACTTATTCCAGCACTTCACTAGTGGATGGATACCATGAAGGTAGAACGTTTTCTCAGTTCGCCAGAGCCATGATCAGAGTGTCTGCTTGTATGTGTGCGTGGGTGGTTGTCTGTGTGCGCACGATTGTATATACTAGACCATCTCAGGAAATAAGAATATTGTGGATTTTATTATTGTTATTATTATTATTATTGTTATTATTTGTAATTTAAATCAAAAAGTGAAACTGTGAAGCCTTTTTTATGTTTTATTTTCAATGATTACAGCTTACAGCTCATGAAACAAAAAAAATCCAGCATTTCAAGATCAATCAGAAAAAGATTTACAATACATAAATTATGTTCATCATTCACTCAATGCTTGGTCAGGACACCTTTAGCACAAATTATTACATCATGAGGCGTTGCATGGAGGCGATCATCCTGCTGAGGCATTACTGACAATGACATTGCTTTGATAGCAGCCTTCAGTTCATCTGTATTTTTGCATCTTCATCTTTCTCTTGATAATATCCATAGATCTGGGTTCAGGTCAGGCAAACCTGACCTGGTTGGACTGACTCCAGCCTGACTCCTCTTCTTGTGTAGCTCTTCCAAGTTTTTAAATTGGCTTTGCTTAACAAACTTCTTAAAGCTGTATTCACCCCCATTTCTTGTGTACCTTGTCAGCTTTCCATGAATATGTTTTGATATAGTACTCTGAGAACAGCCAGCTCTTTCAGCAATGACCTTCTGTGGCTTGTTGGGGTTTTTCAATGATCATCTTTTGGACAACTGTAAAGTTGTCAGTCCTCCCCATTTGTGTGGTTGTATGTAATGATTGTGGTTGTATGACTGAGACATACATGGTGTACAAAACCTGTAAATACTGTATAAATCATAATATCTAAGTCAAAGTCACAGTCAACCTTATTGTCGATTCTGCTCCGTGTACAGTGCATACATATAGAAAATTGGAATTGCATTACTCTCAGTCCCTTTACAAACAACACTAAGTACAAAAAAACCTTAAATAACAAACTAAGACTAACACAGTGGTAAGACAATTGACTAACTGTACTGCAAAAAGGGACAGATAACATAACAGAAGGCAGATATGGTGCAAAGTGGAGCAGTCAAAATAACTGTAGTGCAAATGAGCTTTTTAGTTTGTTTAAAGTGACATAAGTTAACAGTTCTTTATTGCTGGGCTGAGGTACTGAACAGTCCAATGCTGCACAAGTGACAGGTGCAGGTGAGTATTTGTGAAATGGGGGAGTCTGTGTTCAAGAGTAACCAGTGTGTTCAGTTCTTCATTGCTGGGCTGAGGTAGTGAGCAAACCAATGCTGAAATATTACATGAGACAACAAATATTTGTTGTGTAAAACAATATACAGTAAAATAATGTATGTACATTATTGTGTAGTTATTTCTTCCTGGGCTGAGGTAGTGGACAGACCAATGCTACATGAAGTGACAGGTGTAAGTGTGTGTCTGTGTGTGTGTTTGTGTGTGTGTGTGTGTGTCTGTGTCTGTGTGTGTCTGTCTGTGTGTGTGTGTGTGTGTGTGTGTGTGTGTCTGTGTTTGTGTGTGTTTGTGTAAAATGAAGGAGTCAGAGGGCAAGGGTGGGAGAGGCCGAAGAGCAAAGGGGAGGCAGAGCTGGGAGGGAGTTGAGCTTCCTGATTCCTCTCACTATGTGTTGGAGCGTCTTCCTGCAGGACATGGTGCAGGCGCCGTACCACACAGTGATGCAGCTGGTCAGGATGCTCTCAATAGTACCTCTGTAGAAGGTGCGCATGATGGGTGTCGGGGCTCTGGTTCTTCTTAGATTGCGGAGAAAGTAGAGACACTGCTGTGCTTTCTTGGCCAGTGCTGCAGTGTTGTTGGTCCAGGGGAGATCTTCTGTTATGTGCACACCCAAGAACTTTGTGCTGCTCACCCTCTCCACGGTCACACCACTGATGGTCAGAGAAGAGTGCTGGGTGTATACTCTCCTGTAATCGACAACAATCTCCTTCGTCTTTTCCACGTTCAGGGAGAGATTGTTGTCTGTGCACTACCTAACCAGGCAACTCACCTCACTCCCGTAGTTAGTCTCATCTTTGTTGCTAATGAGACCCACCACAGTCGTGTCATCCCCAAACTTGATGAAGAGGTTGGAGTTGTGAAGGAGTGGAGGGCTGTAGAAATGGCATCATCGTTTAAGCGATTTAACCGATAAGCAAACTTTAGGGAGTCCAGGGTGGTATGGAGGGCAGAATTAATCTGCTGCATGACTAGCCGTTCATAATGCACTTCATAATGATGGGAGTAAGACCAACTTGGCAGAAGTCTTTAAAACAGGAGGGAGATGTTTTCTTTGGTACAGGGATTATGGTGGTAGTTTTGAAGCATGTGGGGATAACAGTCTGAGATGTTAAAAATGCACAGTCTCTCAGTACACAGCCAGGAATGTTGTCAGGACCCGGGGCCTTGTGTGCGTTGATCCTGCAGAGGGATCTCCTCACGCTGTCTAGCGAGAGCATCATCACCTGGTCACCGGGAGAAAGTGGGAGTTTCTGTGCTGTGGTGCTGTTGTGTTTATCAAAACGAGCAAAGAATGGATTCAGCTCATTCAGCAGAGAGATAGAGCTGTTACATGTCTCAAATAATATACTCAAATTCATGAGCTGGAAGCCATATTTATTGAAATTAAAGCAAATCAGGCCTGAAATATTGAAATTTATATGTAACAAATCTAAAATATATGAGTTTAATAACTTTATTATTATTATTATTATTATTATTATTATTATTATTATTTGTTAATAACAAGAAACAAGGAAGGCAACAAGGAAGCAAAGGGGCCATTGACAAACCCATTCAAATAAGTCCTATTCATGTATTTTAAGAAAACAAACAATAACATATAACTTTTTTTCACCGTGCCATTATTTATGTAACAAAAAAAAGCGGGCAATACTAAGTACCCTCCACAATCAAATAGCTTGTATGTCCACCTTTAGCAGCAATAAATTAATAAACTGCACAAGAAGAATCACATGTCAGTCGTGCTCAAAGACACATCCTGCGAGACGGAGTGTGGTCATCGAAACGATCTCAACCTATTCTCAAACTTTAAATGGGTAAGAGGCCCGGCTCGCTGGCTTGGAGCCGGGCATGGAATGCGAGCGCCCAGTGGGCCACTTTTGGTAAGCTGAACTGGCGCTGTGGGATGAACCGCTTGGGATGATGACAGTCATAATTTCCTGTATGACTTCCTCAGTCTCAAAATATTATAAAGCAATTTTAACCTATTCTTCTCTAAAATATTGCTTTAGTTCATTGAGGTTTTCAGGCATTTGTTTAGGCACAGTTCTGTTAAGGTCGTGCTATGGCATTTGAATTGGATTGAGGCCTGGACTTTGAATAGGCCATCATGTTTGTTTTTGGCACTGGGCATTAAGGCCAAACAACTTCACCTTGGTCTCACCTGTCTATAAGGTTAGAGTGACTGCTTTATTATGCTTTAATATAGGTTGTAGCCAGTGGCGGCCGGTCAATAAGGGGCGCTGGGGCGCCGCCCCCTTAAAGTTAGGCAGAGAAGTATGCTACTTTAACATGTAATTATTTAACATAATAATTATTTATTTTAATAATGAAATAGTCATTTACTCACAATATTCTGCTGCATTTCTTAATATAATTTATTTACAAAAAAAAAAAATCTAAACTGTATTCTATTCATTTGTGTTCATGTACGAGTAGGCACGTAAATCTTTGAAAAGTATGTGATTGAGGCTGAGCTTTTTTCAAATCATCCTTGGGGCGCAGCACTGTGCGCCCGGAACCCTCCCACTTTTGTTCTTAGTGAATCAATATTGTTTTGAAATAATACCTGATTTTCTAAGTGATCGCGGCCGAGCTTACACTCAGTGCTTTTCCAGGACTTCTTATGGCTATTTACAGGCAATTATTAAAAGTTTAATTTAAATTTTGTTTGCGTCCCCCCAAAAAAAGTTTGCACCAGCCGCCACTGGTTGTAGCTGCTTGCACATAAAGTCAATACTACCTTTGCCACTGGGCTGGGCTGAACGTGAAGAATCCAAGCGCAGAAGATGGACAGAGGCGGGGTCAAAACGTTAGGCGAGAGCGTAGTCGAAGAAGTGGAAGCGAGGATCAAAACCGGGAAATCAATCAGCGGGGAGATGGAGCCATATCGTAAAACAAAAGCTGTAGTCAAAATGGGACGCGTAAGATCAAAGACTGAGAAATCGAAGAGCGAGGCAACAAATCTGCATTATGAGGCAAAAGCGAGAAAACAAAGCAAATTTGGCAACGTGAAAAAGAAACGCGAGAGAACTGGACTAGAAGGCATCCTATAATTTGGCAATGAAGAACCGTGCAGGGCATGCTTAAAGGCCGGGAGAGCGGTGTGCAGATGGGGTGGACACGGAGGTGTGGGAAAACACATGACCGTCTAAGAAAGCAAGAACACATGGGGAGAATGTGACAGCGTGGGGAAAAAATGACAGACAGGTTGTGGAGCGATGGTGAAACATGACATCCACCAATAGTGCCACAACAGTGTCTTAGAGGTATTATTTTGAGAGAGGGAGAGATGATCCCAGGGGCTACATTCTCACAGACTTCTTTTAAGGTGAGTTTTAAATCATTTAAATCACTTTACAGAGTTTGACACAGAGAGATAGCTTTTTTGAGAAAAACCCAGAAGTGTTTAACAGTTAAGGAGTAGTGGCACTTCAGTACTCAGTAAGTTATGGGGTATAAAAATGTCCATGGTAGTTTGTCTTCAGAGTCGCTAATGCTCATCTACTGTTATATCAGATATAAAAATCAAATTGAGTAGATACCCGATTTATTAAAAACATCACTGTAAATATACAGTATATAGTTACTCCTTATAATGGCAAAGAAAAACTGTTGAAAATATCAAACCCTTTTGAATATTAAACAATATGCCGCTTTAACCAATCATTAGAATTCCAAAAACAGTACAGGTAGTCCCTGACTTACGAACATTCGGGATACAAATTTCCGCAGATGCGGGAGAAATGAGCCGGCTGCACCGGTTTCAATAAGTAAGTCCGGAAGCATGATGGTAGAAAATGGCTGTCCTGTAAAACTGTCCTGATGGTGAATTATTCTAATTTTGGAAACCCCTAAACAAAACAGTAAAAAAAAAAAAAAGTGGCTGACAGAATGGCGTTCGGGATTCCCCTCATGATTTGAAGGTGCAGAGACAACAATGTAACATTTCACATACCAGTAAAACCATTGCATTGCTAGTACTGTAACTTAATTTAAGTAAAGTCAACATCCATGTATGTGCGCGCGTGTGTTTGTGTGTGTGTGTGAGAAAGTCATCCTTCACAATAACCCCCCTCCTCCTCCTCCTCTTTTGTCAAGGGTGATTCTTTTCAAAGGTAAAGTTCAGGTTACTAAGTTTTAATTTTACTTCAAATTTCCATTATTTCTTATGGGGAAATTTGCTTTGAGACAAAATAGCGTCCGGGATTCCCCTCGTGATTTAAAGGCGCAGAGGCATCATTTCACTGTGACATTAATTTCCTTAAGGGCGGTTAATGTTTTTGGCCACCTGATGGCAGGCTTGGGAAAGGGATTTAGTATGCTTTATATTGTATATTCGTGTCAAAGGTGTATAAGGGCTCACTTTGTCGGACTTACGAAGAAATCCAAAATACGAACGTGCTCCTGGAATTAAACTCATTCGTAAGTAGGGGACAACCTGTATTTTATACACTCTGGTGGTGTATATCCTTATTAATATATTTTATTTTTTATCATAACTAGATATTTTGTGAAATTTAGTATCATTGTCTTAAGACTTCTCTTGTTTTGTTTTGTTTTTTAACCAGAGCTCTGTAGTGGAGGATTGGGTCAGAGGGGTGAGGGAAGCTACAGGAGGAGCATGAACAAGCTGTTGGAGGGAACTGTAGTCCTTGATGGCCTGAGTGACTATGCAGCAGCTTTAGGAGTGATGTTTGATCAGCTCTGTGCCATTGAATTCCATAAGGACTGGACGGACACCTATGAAGCCATCCAAACGATTATTATTGGACTTGGAGAGCCAGGACATGGAGAGATTCAGATTCACATATTGAGAAACAAACTCTTGTTGCCATGGAATCCTTTTATGTGTGTGACACATTTGAAAAATGTCCTCAAAAGTAAAAAAAAAATCTTTGCTTTTGCAAAAATTTTTTGTGATTTTTGAATATAAAAGAATAATAGTAAGATACTGAAAAGCATCTCGTGTCATCCAGGTATTTACTAACCTTAAATAGAACCTGTATTCTCCTGTTTTATGCAGATCACTTTTTTATGCAGATCACTTTGACTAGTTTTGGAAGAATAAAGTTTTTTCAGTAATGTTTTTGTGTTGAGGTATTGTTAGTCCATCTTGTTTTTATATAAAAACATTCACTTGAACCAACTACAAGAATGGGCTACAATGGGAGACAACATACTTTTCTGAGCAGATGAAAAATTTAACCCTAGAGAAATATAATTAATTGATCATACAACAAATACTACTTGAGCTGACTCAAAAATCTGAATTACAAGAACACGTTGTGGCAACTAAACAGCAATGTGAAATATTTTGTTTGGCAAGCAAATGTATCTAAAAGTAAAATAAAAAAATCTGTGCAACTTGTTACTAAACGTTTTTACATTGTGGCGTCTTGTTTTTTTTACAGTCACCAAACTGATCTACAAAGCCATTGAGGCAGAGATTGACACCTACCCCATGAATAAACAGAACAGAAAGCCAGACACCCCTGTCCAAATTTACATCAAGAAGTGATTATGGAGAGAGTTTTGCAAGCTATGGGTTTGAAAAACTGGTCAGTAGGTCAGTAGGTTTAGAAACAGCTTTTTCACCACAGCTGTTTCTTTGCTAACCTCTGCCTCCACCCAGTTGGTACTCTACCAGAATTACAATTTTACCACCATGTCTCTCATGGTGTGGCCACGGGTGGCAAAGGGTGGCGGCAGGCAGAGTGGCCGGATGGAGCACGCGGAGGTAGCGCTTCTACATGCTCCCATGATGACGACTGCTCCCGCTGACATGAGCTAAAACTGGCTCCTCCCAGCTCTCTCTGGATGCGGCCACAGGCAGGAGTCCTTTCTTGACATCCGTTGGCTGGGCGGCTTTCCCGACTAGGATCTGGGAACTTAACGCGATCCTTCTAGTGGCTTTTTCCTCTTCGGTAGCATGTAAAGTAAAGGTGCCGCGGAAGCTCGAGCAGTTCTTTCCCACGCTGTCCTCTCGCAGAGATCAATGGGCAGCATTCTGGTCTCACCTTTAAAGTCTCTGGGGCACGTGTCATCGCCCTGCTCACGTGCCACTTACTTTAGCTCCACCGTACAGCTCCTTGCTTTATTTTTGGACCTCAGACTAAACTTTTTATAACACAGAGAAAGCCTGTGGTCCATTAATGTTGATTATCGCCAGCCTGGTGGCCCTGCCCATTCGCGCACCTGCAGAAGGTGGGGCCACCTATGTAGGGAGCTTACGGAGTGACTGAGGAGCGATAACTGATTGAGGCACACACCCATCACAGATGCACAACGTGAAAATATATACTGTGGCGATGGGCTTAAGCCCAGTGCACACTATAAGATAACATCTTCTCACTATTTTTGGGGGAAGTACAAATGGAACTCCAAATGGAATTACAAAAAGGGGCGGGGCTCCATACACCATACACCGTCCACCTGTCGGCTGCTCCCAATAAAAGGAGTGCGATGGCACATACCAGGGAGTGGAAAATGTGTACAGGACAGTGGCGATTTCTTTAAGACTGCAAGGGAAGCTCAGCTTCCCCTATAATGTCACAAAATTAATGGTCAAATTAT
>JAOVVA010047747.1:0-14544 GCA_028565275.1 Leiocassis micropogon
AGGTGGTGTAGAGTATCTGCTATCCGAGCTAAAAAATAAAATACATGATAAACCATGATAAAAGTCTGATAGATAATTCGCCCCCCCCAAAAAAAAAAAAAAAAAAAAAAGGTTGTAGGTCTTGTGGGTGCTACATATTTATCAAATTGCCCAGTTAACAGCATTAAATCCTAGATTTAGTACACTCACATGGGGTTTGGGATAGGACGACTTAAACACACAGTGTTATAATGAATTCCATCCCCTTTATCACACCCTCTCTTGATCTGCATCACGACTTTCACACCTGACACGCAGACACATTTTGTGGTGAATTTCAGGAGAGCACAGATTTAACATTCACATATAAACAGGTGGACAAAATCTGACTACTGGCAATGAAACTGTTTTTTTTTTCTTGACACTCTTCCAGAGGCTAATCATCTCCAGCAGGGAAGAAGAGAAGCTCCACGGCTGTGTTCCAAATGTCTCTCTACTCACTATTCTAGGAAACAGAATGAGCGTTTCGGTAAACAATCGAGTTCACTAGAATTTGTTCAGCGTTCTGTCATACGCTGTCACTCTGGACATGTCCCAAACTGCCTACCCTCTTCATTATACCCCACCTTTAAACACCACTGTGCATTATTGGTATTCTGTATGTATTGATTGGACACTGACCTACAGTAATGCAATACGATCGAAGCTGTTCATGATATTCTCCTCTTTTCTTTCTAAAATTCACCTTACTTCAATAATATATCTGATGATAACAATAAAGTATAGTGAACACCTTGGTATAAATACCAGGTCATCCAAAACATAGACACCTTTAAAAAAAAACAATATACACCAATGGATTCAGAAACCAACATTCATTACATCTACACTAATGTTTGTCTTCTAACCACAGTATAATTTATCAAACACCACCATTCTGCTCCACAAAACAATTTAATATCAAACACCAGCCTCCCCTATCATCCGGAGATCGCTGGTTCGATTACCGGGTGATGCTGTAACCTCTCGCAGCCGGAGGTCTAGAGAGAGCTGATTGGCCGAGCTCTCTCAGAGGGGAGGGATAAGAGGTACTTTAATTAAAATAAAACTCCCACATTAATCACGGCTCTACAGCCAATCAGGGGCGTCTGTGAGCTCACGCAAGTGGAAGGAGCGGATAGCGCTGTCCTCCGAGTGTGTGAGCGAGCAGTTTGAAAAGATGCGGTCGGCTGGCGTCACGTGGTCCGGAGGAAACGCGTGATAGTCTTCGGCCCTCCCGACTGAGTGGTAGTAGTAGCCTTAATGTGGGAGCCCCCTAGTTACGGGGAGGAATTGGACACGACTAAATAAGTAGAAAATCTGGGGGAAAAAATTATAATAATAATAAATCAAACACCAGCCATCTCCCAAAAAACAAACCACGTTCCATCAAAAACCAACATTCCTACCAAAAACACTCTTAACATCAAACACCAGCATTTTCCCTCATAAAACAATCTGAATGAAACATTAGTATTTACTTTTCAAAACATCAATTTTTTCCATCAAATACCGGTATTATTCTTACAAAAAAAAAAAAAAAAAATTCCATCAAACTCTTAGCATTGTCCTTCCAAAAACTCTATCATTCTCCATCAAAGACCAACATATTCTATATTCTATATTCTATGCATTCTCCAAACGCTCTCTAGCCAACACCACATTTGTCAGGGAGAAACAGACCCAGATAATTAACCGCCATAAAGGGGTAAGAAGGAATAAAAAGTAAGCACTTTTAAACAATTACAAACAAGAGTGTGGGGTTGCTTAGAGAGGACTAGCATGAAGTCCCAGTTTGAGCGAGAGAAATAGTGAGAGAGTGAGAGTGAGAGAGACGCTGGATGTCTAGACTGTCCCTGCAGTAATAAGCGTTTGAGAGCCGGAAAGACACAACGACCGTGTGATTGGCCGCTATGATGCTGCATCAGCAGCTCCTGATTAAACACCGTTTTCAGAACATTGACCCATCGGGGCCTCTGGCAGCCACTGGGTCGACGAAGGAGAAACAAAAAATAAGCTTCCAAACGTCCGACATGCTGTAGGGTATATATAGTATATATACTCCTCACCCTGGCTAGTAAACACTCACTCACAGCAATGAGACTCTAACAGTTTATGTTTATTATAAGTTATGTACCACTATGGATCTGTAGCTTCTGTGCTAAACCTACTGTATAATCGACTCAATTGTGTACTGCTTGCAATTTTTTTTGTACATAATGTTGATAAATGGAGCTTAAAAGTCGTCTGAAAGTGGCGAGGCAGCAGTGAAAAACACACAAGCCATAATTATACCGTTTTTGTCCTTGCCACAAGCTCCACTCTCCTACAAAATACACCTCTCCAAAGTTCCTGATTCACAACTTCACAAAAACACAGGGGAACCTACTCTTTTATTTCCAGTGACAGGCTCATAAACTTCTTTTCCTGATTCTATAGGCAATATTTGTAATAAGCGGCGTTCAAGTCAAACCAAGACCAGGACTTGTTCTGTGCAGAATAACAGAACACTGCACAAACTAGCACACTTAACATTTCTCTATATAATCCCCTGCTACACTAACGCACTTATCCAAACATTTCACTAGTGCTTGGATACTATTGATGTAGAAAGTTTTCTTAGTACGCTGGAGCCATGAGGGACTACCTGCTTCACGTCTGAAACGCTGGCCACCCTGGAACCCTGGCCACCCTGAACTTGTAAAAATGGCTTGGAGTAAGGTCAGGACTATACAGGGGACGTGGCAATAACTCCCAGCTAAGTTCCTGTAATGTGCAAGTGGTGTTGGTGAATGATTGTGTGTACAGTTCCCACAGACGGATGCATCATTTCTGCAAGTTGGTGACAAATTACCCGTCAAGTTTCTAGGATCAGGCATTCATCTTGCTGAACGTTCACAGGAACGAAAGCAGTGTGGATTGTAGTTCATGGACATACTGTACGTCCTTATTTAAAATGTTTGCACCATTCAAATGTTTTACTATGGCTAAGAGTCTCATCAACGTAATGTCCTTGTAGTCTTCCGTAAATGTCAATCACTTCTACACCTTCATTCACAAGAAACTTCCCTCACAAGTCCCAGTTTGACTTGAACACCGTTCAAGTAATTCAACTGGCGCTGAGATACATTTTTTTTTTTTTTAAATATGTTGTACTGTTAATATTATTACAATGTTACCTAGTTGACATTACGGACAGCGTGGTTGTTGAGAGTTTGGCACTGTTACCTCGCACCTCTATGGTTGGGGGTTGGAATCTCGGCTCTGGTCGGCGAATTGGACAGAAGTGCACTGGTTATTTATGTTGGATGGAGTACCTAGGAGGAAGAAGATTAATATTCCGTACCCTTAAAGAGGGAAAAGTATTCGCTTTAGGGCTTAAAGTAGAGTGTTTCTATTGCATCAGGACACTTTATTATTAAGGAGCAATAGTAGCTGATATTCAAGAACAATATCCTATGCAAAGCTTTTTATATTTACTCACTTAGCTTGCTAAGCCTTTCTTGTTACAGTGCAGGCTGTTGCCATCTGCTGCTAATGAACTCCTCGTCCTGAGCTTCAAGACATTTTTATCAGGTTACTTCTATAGTGGGAAGATTCTATAGAACCCACTGTTTGTTTGTTCTTTCTCCTTTCACAGTTTTGAATTGCTTTTACTGTATTTCCATATTTAATCATGAAATGCATCCAAATATGCTCTCATTTTATTTAGCCTGGTTTACATCACATTTCTTTAACCAGTATTGGTATTGATGCATTCCTAGGTTACATGAAGACATTACTATTATTATTATTGTTATTATTGTTATTATTATTATTATTATTATCATATTTTTATGAGATTTATGTAAACCCTACTAACAGTAAAATAAATGTTGGAAGTGACCTTTTGAACCTAACTGCAATAAAAATAAACTACCACTGCAGCCTTTATAACTGCTGTGCAAGTAAGACACAAATAGCACGCATCCGATGCAGAAAACCAGACAGAAGCGTTTTTTAAAGGTTGTTTGACGCAGCAAAAATATTTTCTTGCTGCTTGAAATTAAAGAAAAATATTTTATTGCACTACTGTCTGACACTAATACACCCGATTGGTAATTTAATGATTTCCCTGACCCACACACACACACACACCGTGCTTCCTATTGTATACCATGCCAAGATATACCATGCCAAGATATACTTTAAATAAATTTATTATAATAAAGAAATGTTTTCTTCTGGCTCTCCCTTTTATTTATGCTGTTATAGTTAGTCCTGCCGGAGTCCCTGTTTGCACTCTGCACTAAATATACATTCACTTTATACATTGTGTAACAGTGACCATACCTCACTGCCATCTCTCTTTCTCTTCCCTCTCTCCCCCTCTCTCTCTTTCTCTCTCTCTCTGTCGAGCTACACATGTCGTTCCTGAGCTGCCAGTGATCCAGACTCCCTCTGCCCTCTGGACCTGCCTGACTCATCCTGGTGCCCCGCATCTGGTTGGAGATCTCGTCACATGGATGCCCCGTATGTCTCTTTGGGAGGCGTCTGGTACCTGGGGACGGTTTCCTTGACTGATGTTGACAGCTGTTTCTCTGAGGACTTGTCTTGGCTGCAGTGGCTTGATAGTTCAACCTAACACACGGTATGAATGCAGATCAAGGTTTCTTCTTATTGCCATCTCAGGGAGTTTTTCCTTGCTCATCAGGGACTATCTGACCATTTTGATTCATACACACTCACATTCCATACAAACTTAAATAATTCTTTTGATTGTGTAAAGCTGCTTTGCGACAATGACAATTGTTGAAAGCGCCATACAAATAAAATTGAACTGAATTGAATTAATCAGCTAAAACATTCTAGAAAGAATTAGGTTTAAACTAAAAACACACAAGAGAATCTCTTACTGAAAATACCCTATATACTGTAGACAGAAGTATTCGGCCAAACCTGCAATGACATTGCATCCAAATACACACACTTCAATATGGAGTTGGTCCCTGTTTTGCAGCTGTAACAGCTTCCACACTTCTTGGAAGGCTGTCCACAAGATCTTGGACTGTTTCTGTGGGAATCCGTGCCCATTCATTCTGTAGAGCATGTATGACGTCAGGCACTGATGTTGGGACGAGAAGGCCTGGCTAGCAATCTCCATTTCAGATCATTTCAAGAGGTTGAGGTCTGGGCTCTGTGCGGGCCAGTCACGTTCTTTCACTCCAATCTCATCAAACCATGTCTTTCAAAGCCTTGCTTTGTGCACTGGGGCACAGTCAAGTTAAAAACTGTTGCCACAAATGTTGGAAGCATAGCGATGTCCTAGATGTCTTGGTCTGCTGAAGCATTAAGATTGACCTTTACTGGGGATAAGGGGCCTGATTGAAACACATGAACTCAATAATTAACAGGTTTGGCCAAATACTTTTGTCCATATAGTGTGTAAATACGAGAATAAAAGTTAGCATGAAATCTCTACATTATGCGCTGCTTATCTAGTCAGAATACATTTATCTCAAAAAAGAAAAAGAGGTTCATACTGTAACAACTTACTACAGTACATACACAGTGTGATTATTACTATAAATAATAATTATACTTATGATAATACTGTTTTAGAGACTAGAAAGTGATTAAATAATATACAACGTGAGCGCATTGAAATACATAAAAAAAATGTATTTAAAATAGAGCAAATGCATAAAGTGACAGACTCTGACCCAGCAACACTTGTGTATACACTGAATACAAGAAGGTTGAACGTTTCTTAATGAATCAGAACTGATGTTACGCGCAAAAATGAAAAAAGGTTGTGTGGTGTTAGATTTGGTTCTACTTGATACTTTATTTTTAGTCTCAGTGCATCTTAGGTTTGAAAAAAAAAAAGAAAAGAAAAAAGTAGATAAAATTTTATTTCCTAAAGATCCAGATTTTGAGGCTAAAACATTAGAACCAATGACTATAACTGCAATATTTTCCAACATACTATCATACAATATTTTACTTTACTTCCTTAAACCTTATCCCACTCTCATTTACACAAACACAAGTCCTGCATATCATTTGGAGTAAGGCGGTGCCATGGGCGCTTATACTTACTCCCACAGTTACAGTGGCGCTTTTGTTCAAATCTGTAACTTTATCAATCTTTAAACAAAGAACTGTCGCACACTAGACACACAGCGCTGCTGGACGCCTGTAAACTATGTTTTTGAAAATCAGTGATCAAACAATAATCCAACTTTCACCTGAGCTGAACCATATTATTCACGAGCCATTTCTTGAAGTCTGACACAGATCTTTTTTTTTTTTGGCTGTATGCGGACTCCTTGTATCACAAAGCCCAAAATAGACAAGTTCTTCTCTCGGGTCTGGCTCGGAGCCACCACGTCACGCACAGTTCACAGCAGCATGTCTTTCATCTTGCTCCCTTTTATCTTTTCTTCTGCTTCTCATCACATACCACATACACCGCCTCTCCCGGCTATACTCACGCTTTCGTTGCACCGGCCCTGTTGCTCTGCTTGGTCCAACATTCATTTAGAATCTGGCTTTCTGTTCGGTTTAAACCATCTACGAATCATCGAACGCTCCAGAATTCTGGAGATGAATTTAACTCACGTGAGGTATGCTTTAGTAACATAATAGGCAGAGCTACATAAAAGATGTCTGCGTAATCTTTTCCAATCATTCGAGTTTACAGGACCCTTCGGATATTTTTTTTTTATTTGACACAAATTTGCAGACTACTTCTGTGATTTAGCTGTTTCAGGAGAAAATCCCTATTTGTTGGAGACAAATGAAGACCGTTGGGATGCTGGGATGAACTGGAATGCCGACTGCACCCTGGGACTTCACTAAAGCTCTCATAACTGAATGAACACAAATCCCCACAGCCACCCTCCAAAATCTGGTGCAAAGCCTACTTAGAATAGCGCAGCTTTATTATAACAGCAAAGCACGACTAAGTTTGAAATGGGATGGTCAACAATCACATATGGGTATAATGGTGTCTACGACCTTTAGCTGTACAGTGCATATTTTACCAATCCATCACAGGGCACACACACCTAACAGGCAAGTTGCGAATGCCAATTAACCCAATCTGCATGTCTTTGGATTGTGGGATACAGTGCATACAGGACCAAGGCGAGATTCAAACCCTCGACCCTGGAGGTGTGAGGCCACAGTGCTGACCACTATGCCATTATGCCATTGTGCTGCCCCACCATTCCCGGCAGGAAGTCTCCATCTGGGCACTGGTAGTGATAGGCCATGCAGAAGGCCCGGTTTAAATTCCCACCCAATGCCCTATTTGTTGGAGACAAATGAAACCCCAGTCACTGGATGCATCGCTGGTCCCAAGCCTAGATAAAATGTGATGGTTGCGCCAGGTGTAAAATCTGTGCCAAGTTAAGTGCGGATCGGAAAGGTCCGCTGTGGCCACCCACCCATGTGGCAACATCAGGAAGTCTCCAGCTGCTGCAAGATCAGTAGATATCTGACCCCAAACAGACGACAATAAAAACAATCCTAGATTTTGAGAAATACAGCAGCAAAGTTACCAAAGAATAAGAGCACTGCCTAAGCACAGATACCAGCAGACCTAGCCTCTGGATTAGGTTATCTCCTGGCTATTATTACTTGAGCTTTTAATACCATCACAATCAGAATGATTTTCTAGGCAGACGTTCAGGGAACCCCAAGGCTCAAGTGCGTACTGATTTCAGCAGCTAGACTCATTACTAGAACCAGGAAGTTTCTCTTTATCCTCAGTATTTTATCCACACCACACTGGCTTTGACATTTGATTCTAAAATCCAACTAATGACCTTGAGAGGACTGAATGATCCTGTCCCACAGTGCCTGAGCAATCAGTACCTAGAGTCATTAAGACAACAGCGGGAAGAAAAAGCAAAGAGTCTTTCCCGACAAAGCCTAGAGCTATAGAACTGCCTTCCAATTACTGTTCATGACTCAGACACAGTATGATCCTTTAAGGCTAGCTTGAAAAGACATTTGTTGATTTGGGCTTTTTGTTAAACAGCTTTATTCGTAGGTAAAGAAGCAAGTTTTGTGGGTTCATGGGAACAGAGCACATCTTGTACTTGAGCGAAAGTAGAGATACTCTAGGGAGAAAATTACTCCAGTAAAAGTAGAAGTTCTCTATTTAAATTTCCACTTGAGCACAGTTCAAAAAAGTCATCTCAGCAAGTAATAAAAAATAATAAATGAATAATGAACCAAATACAAGAGGTAGGCCTGTTTTAGACATATTGTGCATAGACTGTATATAGATATATTACCTGCCAAAAATTTTAGACACACCTTCTACTGTAATTCCATGGTCTTTGCTGGTTTCTACATTGTAAAAAATATGCAACGAAAGTTGAAAAGTTGATAGTGAGATGTTTCTGCTACTTATAATCTGTAAAGCCTTCATAACGGCTCTAATTTGAGATGCTGTTAATTGGTGATTTTTAAGGCTGATAACTTAAGGGAGAAGAACTTCTCCTCTGCAGGACACGTAAGTTTGGGTCTTGTTTTCCTGGAATGGTTTTCATGAGAGCCAGTTTCTTCATGAAAGCCAGACATCACGGTGCATGATGGGTTTTGAAAATGCACTTGACAATACTGTTCCTGAACAGAACAGCTGACCTTCGTGTGTTAAAATAACAATTGACTGTAGTTTACCTAATTCCTTATTCAATAGTTTTGAAATCTTCAGTATCGTTCTAGAATGTAGGATTGAAAGGTGCGTCCAAACTTTTGACAAAAGTAAATAAAAAAGTCCTAAAAAAACGTCTTGAAATTTTAAATTTCCAGAATTAAGTTGCTAATACAGTATGTCTTTTCTTGGTTTCAAATACCAAGGTACTTAAGCCTTAAAGTCATAATAAAGGTCTCTCTCTCTCTCTTTCTTCCAGAACATTTGAGAGCATTCGCTTAAGTGCGCTGATGAAGATTTCCAAATCCGTTGCAGAGCTCTCTTCTTTTTCCCATTATGAACGCGAAAAATATTTATGAATCAGGGGATTTCAATTTGACATTTGATCTAAATAAGACCGCCAGTGGAAGTGCTGGTTTCCGATTGGCTGCTGTCTGCAGGTATTACTGCTTCAGATTTGAAACAATAGCTACGTATGATCAGGTGGGTCAGGGTGAGACGGCAAATGATCTTGCGCCAACTCTTAGGTATAATAGCCTGCAGTTGGCGATATTGTATCTGTATCAGTTTTGAAAAGAAATATCACTTGTGTTATATTAATATAAATATATTTGACTAGAAAATATAGAAATTTCTATTTAAAGAACTGTATTTGTAGCTGAGCAGAAAGTAAAATTTAATAATATTGTTAATATTTAGTCAAACTACAAGGTTGTCAAAAATAATACCAAGATACAAATGCTCACGTATACACCACTGGACTGATGTAAGCTTTATATTCCAGGAACTGCTGCTGTAATCATAAAGCCCCTACTCATTTACACTTGCTGTATTTTAAAACACTTCATGCTGTTACAGCGTAAGGTCCTGCGTTATACTACTCCGAGATACGGATAGGTTCCCGTCGCCATCTGGTTCCTCTCAAGGCTTCTTCCTCAGGTCAGCTCAGGAAGTTTTTCTTGCTGCTGTCACTTCATTAGGGTCTACATCCGGATTTCTGTACAGCTGCTTTGTGACTGTGTACATTGTTGAAATAAATTTGAATGGATTTCAACGTGTGCCCTCTACCCAATCAATCAAAGGGAAGCATCTTGGGAACCATCTGTACATTGTACACATTTATCTTTTTTTTTTTTTTCAGTTTGTCCTAGATGATAAAAATAATTACCAAAAAAAAAAACTGTTGACAACATGAAAGGTCATCTAGTACTCTGCTGAAGGTCTTCATGAGCATCGTTCTAGGGTCCATCATTAAGATTTACTGTTCTGGATCCCTGTACACTACTTGAGAAAGATATGAAAAGATCGAAAGAAAGGCTACTCTGAGAAAATTCAGTTTCTCTACTGTACAGCACAGTGCAACGGTCATAGGCATTGGAAAATTTGTGAAGACACACAGCCAACATTTTTGCCCCTTCACACTGCCCAATTGGTCTGAAAAAAATGTAGCCCATTTGTACTATTCATATTTCCTCCCCTTCCAGACATGCCTTTCTGACCTCTTCAAGACTTCGGAAAACCTTCTGGAAGTAAGCACAGATCATTGTCTCTCCAAACCAGATTCTGGCTCAGTACACACTTCTCTACATGTTCATGCATTTTATTATCCCTACCGCTTTCGGCCAAAAGGAACAGACTGTACTAAGCGCGCTCAGCCTGTTGAACTTAACTGTATTCAGAAACCCCCTGAGGTAACACCTGAGGCACCCAGCTGCTTTCTGCACGTTTGTTGGCGCTGAATTAAACTAAGGAGGGGAATTTCTGCTCAAGTCAGAAAGCAGAGGGAAGTCACGTCTGCCCTCAGTGTAACATGGCAGTTTGGCGAACCACTAAAATTCTACTCCAAGTCACATGTGGCCCATATGTGAAATAAAAAAAAGGGAGGAGTTGCATACGATTGAGTCCAACAGGCTGAGGGCACTACCAAGAAGCATGCTGAGATAATCAGTTATTATAACTCTTCACTCATTTTCTGAAATATTATTTTTCACTAAGGCCAATATAGTATGAAGTTCAACAGCACCAGTAATTTACATACAAATGCAATAGGTGTTCATTCATTGTTCATGCACTGGTCAGAAATATAGTACAACAACCCTTGCTACATTAAAAAAAAATCCTCAGACTTGAACAATATGAACCCAGTGATAAATAAATCATCAGAAATGTATACAAATGGCATAGTAACACACTGCAACCAAAAGAATGTGGACACCTGACCATCACACCCATATGTGATGTGTTTCCACTGTAAACTGTCCTAGCTTGAAAATGTCCTTGTAATCTTCATAACGACATAGTTTTGCTAAGGTTGATGTGAAACTCACAGAATCCACACCGAACACCTCTGGGATAAAACTGAACACTGATTATACACCAGAGCTCTTCGCCCAACATTGGTAATGTTCTAGTTGCTTAATGAGCAGGAATTCCCACAGCCACATTCTAAGATCGAGTGAATGCTTTCCAAAAAGTGTGGACGCTGTTACAAGCACCAAAAAGGGGGACCCTTGTATAATAAATGCCCATAGTGATAGTGTCCGCATACTTTTGGCCTTATAGTGTATGTCATTTGGTTCAGTGTTTGAGACAGTAAAATGTTGCTATGATCCTACAGGTGGTGCACTATAAACTATTCATTCATTGGCAGGCAGCACTGTATCCTGTGTGGTAGCAGCGAATTATTCTCTAAGCTTGTTTAGAATTGTAATGAAATCATCTTTATCTTCAATGTCGTTACAAGGTCGTGGGGGGGGGGGCTAGAGCCTATTCCAGGAGACATTCTGCACAAGGCGGGGTGCCAATCCATCCCAGGACGCACACGCACACACACAACAGGCAATTTAGGAAGGCCAATTAAACAGAGTACCTGGAGGAAACACACCAAGTGAGGCCAAAGTGCTCCAGAGGTCGTGGCGCTCACCACTACGGCATTGTGCTGCCTTTAATACAAAACTTGATTCATTCATTCATCTTCTATACTACTTCTGGCACAAGGAGGGGTACACCCTGCACAGGGTGCCAAACCATTGCAGGGCATACATCACACAATCACAAACACACACTTTTTGGGAACGCCAATTAGCCTTATCTGCATGTCTTTGGACTGTGGAGGGTAAACAGAGTACATGGAGGGAAACCCACCAAGCACAGTTTCCCAGCAAACTCCCAGCATACAGACCCAAGGTGGAAATTGTATCTTCAACCCTGGAGGTGTGAGGCCACAGCGCTAACCACTAAGCCACCGCGCTCCAGGTAATGAAACCAAAAAACTATATACAACATGAAAAAAGTTTTATATAGAATTTGGGATATTTCTAAAATCATTCTACTTCCAGAATCACAATACAAATGGTTAGGCCCTGGTGAATCACTTTCCTACTACTTAGCATGTTTTCTTTCTCACTGCCAAAAAAAAAAAAAAAGTTCACCCAAAACACAGAGATTTTTAAAGCATTTCTGCACCAAAGTGTGATTCAAACAGCTGCGTGTGAAAATATCAGGACTAATCCTCAGTAATAATGAATGTGGGAGTGGTGGCTCAAGCAGCTAAGGGTCTAGGTTGTTGATTTGAGGGTCTGAGTTTGATCCCCGCTGTCGGTAGGGTACCCCATACTACCCAGCCTCTGCATGCAGTGTTGGTCCCAAGTCCAGATAAAATGGGAGTGTGGATCAGTTGGTCCACTGTGGCGACTCTTCAACGGGAACTGCCAAAAAAAAAGTATATCCTCAATCAATGTAAATAATTCAAATTTAACATCCTCTTACCTTTCACTTGGGGAGGTATAAAACAAAAAAATCTGCAGCAAAGATGGAAAAAAAATATGAAAGTATAAAAAATAAATAAACTAATGAGAAACTTCTGTCAGGCCAATGACCCGGGCATTTCCACAGCCCGAGGCTTGAAAGTTTCTTACCGGCAAGAGCAAAGTGTATCATTAAAAACAACACTCCTGCAAACAGCATTCCTACAAATTTCAAAACACAGAAAAATCTTTCCATGTCTAAAACTTCCCAGACTTTGATTCATCACTCTCGTGACCTTCTCTATTCTTCAATATATGTTCAGATTAGTCCAGAATAATGTCCATTAGAAGTCCTAATTCTGCATTTAAAAAAGGGACAGCTTCCTATGGGACATATTTTCACTCGTCCGTGCTAACAATATGGCGCAATTATCATTTGAACATTATGAACCAACTGTAGCTCAACTAATGCTTTGGATGAAATTATGCATTATATACAAACAATGTATTTCGGTTAAGCAGAATATAGGATTAGTGTTAGTAACAACTGAGGAAATAAACGCAGGTCTCAGTAGTGTAACTCTGAGACTGCTGAAAGAAGGGAAGTGCTCCTTGGAGAAAAAAAAAAAAAAAGCCTCTGCGTATTTTCCATTCAGAGCTCTGACACACTGGCTCATTCTCTGAGCAGCAGAAACTGAGCTTTTTTTTAAATTTAAGTCAGTAGGGAGAGTCAATGTGTTCCTGTGTCTTGCTGACTTGTTTTGCATAAAGACAGGTGGATGGAAATCCCCACTAATGTCCGCTTGGTGTGTCAAGCACTCCTGTGCCCGCTTGTCATTATAATATCAGCATGATATTATGTAATATGTAGTAAGCGAAGGCAACAGCATTGAGTAGAGCAGCAGATCTTCAGCCTGGAATAAATCAGACGTATCATGTTTATTATAATAAACGATATGCAGCAGTTAGCTTTGAAGTGGTTAGCGTGGTGCTAGAGCAAAACAGTACAAATAGTACTGCGGAAACAGGGCTTTGTTTAGAATGCTTTTCAAAAGAGAGCTGTGTTACTTATTTCTCCCTTTTTAAAGAAATTGATCAGGTTCGTATGTCTCAAATCAGTCGTTATAAGTTTTCCTTCTCAGCACACGCAGAATGCGAGTACAATGCAAGTAATTGGGGCCAAATTCAGCTGAGACCCAAAGGAAGCTCCTGCAGTACAGCTAAGCCAAATCTGATAAACTCACACACAAACACAAATCTGATAAACTCACACATAAACACAAATCTGATAAACACAAACACACACACACACACACACACACACGCACAAAGAATTCCATCTAGCATTTTCACACACCAACCTGCAATTGCTTTTTTTGCACAGTATTTATTAGCTGATATTTGCACAAGAACTGTTTTTCTATCTTTGCTGCTATTTCAACAAGAACTGTTTACTGTTTACCTCATCTATCATCTCATGGACAATTTATTTGGACTACCTCAACTCATTATCACGGGGGATTGCATGTCCTGTTGTTGCTCTTGTTTGCACCTTCGCATCTTTTTGTTGTCTTTTGCTGTCCCTTTTTTCTTTTGTATAGTCCTTTTTCATTTCTAGTGTCCATTTGTTGTGTTAGCTTGTCAGCTAATTACAGTAGGTAGCTAGTTAAGTTTTTTTTAGTTCATGTTGTCAATTTATTTTGTATAGTTCTTACATAGTTTTGTTCATTTGTTTTCTCAGCTAGTCAGTGTCATAGCTAGTTAGCTGTTAGCTGTTAATTTATGTTGCACCTTGCTCTTGAAGGAACCTCATTTTGTTGATTAAAATGACAATAAAATCATACTTGACTTGAGTTGTGTTTTTAAAGTTACAGTTTATTTAGTAAAAATGTAGCTCTTTTCTTTTCCCGGAAATAGCCGTATGACAAGTTACGGTTAGCCATGTGGCTAGTTTTAATCCAGTACACACTAGTGTATTTGCACTCTCCGATACAGCAAGGAAGACCACCTTCAGAATACACTTAATATAATTTATATTTTGGAAAAAATATAAACACTACCATTCAAAAGTTTGGGGTCACTTTCTAACTCCATGATCGTTCCTGATTTTTATTTCTTTCTACATTGTAA
>JAOVVA010047808.1:0-14539 GCA_028565275.1 Leiocassis micropogon
TTGTGTGCTCCACACCTTTCTGTATCCTTCCGTGTCTTAACAACAACTAACAACTAACGTGCGTGATAGACATGAAATTACATAACTGTGGGATGATGTCACAGAACAACTCATGGAATGATGTCACATTACAAATTATGAGTATGATACTTAATGCTTAATGCTTAACTATGATGATGATTCTTAGCTTAAATTCTTAGTGAAGTACTCGGCTGCTTTGTGCGTCCGCTGCCCAAGAGTGAAAGATCTTATCACATAAAGCACTAAGCAGTGTATTAAATAATGGACTTTTTAAACATTCTATTTCACTTTGTTGGCAATTTGTCAAAACAAATTTTATAGTGCATTAAACAATAATAAAAATGTCATAAATGTGTTTGAGGTTCTAGAACTTGATGACCTGAGCTCGTACAGCGCTAAAAATGCAGCAAACGCTTTATCTCAGCATCAGCAGGCAAAAAAAAAAAAAGAATGATCATTTCGAACACATTCATGCATTTTGTCATTCATGTTGAAAAACAACTCTTTTCTTATACTTTTTCACATTTTGATCCTAAAAATACATATAAACGTATTTTATGTTTTACATGACCATGCATTAGTTGTGTGAGAAAACTGCTTTCCTGAGCTCATACAGCGCTAAGAACGCAGCAAACGCTTTATCTCAGCATCAGCATTCAGCCTAAAGCTGAAAGGAATGATAATTTCCAACACATTCATGCATTTTTGCATACATGTTGAAAAACAACTTTTTTGTTGTTGTTTTTACGATTTTGACCATGAAAACTGTATATAAACTTCATGTTTACCAGAAAAACTTAATTTTAAGTCATATTACATGTTCATACATTAGTCTTGCACATTCTGCATTTTCCTGAGCTTCTACAATGCTCAATTCACAAGCGTTAGAAAAATGAGAGGAGAGCAATGATTACACAAACTAATGCATTGCAGTATGTATAATGAACAACTGTATAAACAATAAATTTCACTTATTTACCATAAATAAGTCATATTACATGTTCATACATTAGTCTTGCACATTCCGCATGTTCCTGAGCTTATACAACGCTTAGACTTCGGCAAACGCATTATCTTTTAAACCTTTTCATAGTTTGCCTCTAAAACTGCATTTGACCAAGTACTTGTGATATAATTTGTACCTTCTGAACTGCTTTAATGCAGACACTTTATTTGAAGCTGATGTTGCACAAAATTAAAATTTGAACACCATTAGATTATCTTTGATGAATTGCAACTTTATTAAACCTTACGACTTTGTCAGAATTTACTTTGTTTCCATTCTCTATGTCAACATATTTTGCTAAATATTTCGAAGAGGAAGAAATTACAAGAAAGAGCGATAACGTGGTTTTATTTAAGAACAGGTACAACGAACACATTACTCAAACATTAGGCCTCAAGCATCATATGTTGCCTGGAGACAGAAGGCTCTCACAACATAAACAACGACGAACTAAAAAGCTTAACAAAAATAAAAAATCAAGAGTTTTGGCTTGTCTTTTTACCTTTTTTTTCTTTTCAGTTGTCTAACTTTTCAGTTTTTCCTTTCCTTGTCTTTTCACTTTTCCTGTCTTTCACATTTTTCCTTTTTCCTTGTGAGAATTGTGCTTTCTAGTTTTTGCCTTTTCTTTGTTTTTCACAAAATATTAATTATTTCTTCTTTTTTTACCTTTCTTCCTTGTTTTCAAGGAAAAAAAGTAAATATTCACTTTTATTTTCAGGCCACAGAGCTGCCTGACCGGAAACCTTAGTTGTGTTTGGCTGTGTGCATGCATTACAGCACCCCCTGTGCCACAACGTGCTGCTGACGAACCCATGCCAGTGGCCTGGTTGTTGCAGAAATTTCTAATGAGCTATTGATCTATTTACTATGTGTCCGACTTGGAACCACAAGCGTTCTTCGCTTGATCGTGAATGCCGGGTCCCATCGATTGATTAACCACCATTGTTGTTGTTGCTGGTGGGGGGGCAACTTCTTGGCTTTGACCTTCAGTGGCTGGACAACCAGACAGTGGTTCGAAACTCTGAGAGACCCTTTCATCTTTCATTAAAAGAAATTTACATACACATATAAATGTCAATCTCTGTACACTGTTTGGTTTCATTGACCTTAACATTTTTCCCTCTGCATGTCATGGGCTCAATCCAACAGAAGGTTAGACAATTTGGGTCACTTGCAGAACACACATTCATAACATCAGCAATATTATATTCACACACAAACTACACAGACACATGTCCTACACACACTCACTAAACATCTTACACAAACACACACACACCACATCCTTCACACATACACACACACACACACACACACACACTACACAGACACACAGGATCTGGATAGATTACACTCACGCACACACTACACAGAAACACAAGTCCTACACACACTCACACACATTACAGACCCTAAACACAACACATCTTACACAAATGATGACTGGCCCAAGCACCTCCAGTAACCACCAAACCCAATAAACAACATTTTAACAACATTTAACAATAACAACGTTTATTTTAACAATAAACAACATCAGCAACCTGGGTTTTTGGTGGTCTTAACGTGAAAAACGTATAAATATTTACATTTTTTGTGGTTATTTATTTTTGTGGTCATGAAAATTGGCATACACGTTTAAATTTGCTGCCGTTAGGACAACTGGGAGTCTGGGCCCTAAGCGTTCACAAGAGATTTTGCATCCAACACAACCAAATTCTACCAACACACCACACACACACACACACACACACACACACACACACACATGATTGCCACCAAACCCAGCCCCCAATAAATGACATCAGCAACCTGGGATTTTGGTGGATAACCAGACGGTGGTTATGTTTGTTTCAAAACCCTGAAAATCTCTTTCATGATTTTGTATGCAGGGAGCCCATTGATGATGTGCGTGTGTGTGTGTGGGCGGTTGGGGCATAGAGGTGATGGACCCACCAGAGTGTTGCACAGCACTGGCTTAATCAGCAAAACTTGGAAGGTAGGGTTTATCCTCATTGAGCGTGGGAGCAACAGGCGGTATGCAATTCAGGCGGTATGTGGTTCATTCAGGACGATGGGGTTTATCCTTATCAAATAAACCCCATCACATGAGATTTTGTTGCATTGCTCACGTACAACTGCACATATAAATATCAAACTCTGTACACTGTTTGATCCTATTGACCTGAACAATTTTTCCTCTGCATGTCATGGGCTCAATCCGACAGGAGGTCAGACATTCTGGGTCATTTGCAGAACATACATTTATGACATCTGCAATATTAAATACACACACTACACAGACACACATTCTACACACACTCAGTAAACATCCTACACACACACATACACATACACACACACACGCACACACACACACACACAATACACACACAATACACAGACACACAGGATCTGCACACACTACACACACACACACACACACTTCATGGACATACGTACATGTCCTACACACACTCACACATACTACATACTACTCACACATACTATATATGGACGCATTCCTCTGGAAGTGGCAGGGTTTACTAGACTAAAACTGACTATACGAACCAAACTAAGCACGGAAAAGGTGTATGTAGTTAGGAAATTGAGCACACCACTGCTTGGGTTGCCAGCAATTGTGGCACTTAGGTTGCTCAATCGCGTTGATGCTATAAATATGGAGACTATTAAGGCACACTTTCCCAAGTTATGTAGCAGCTTAGGAGAGGTGCAACAGCCGTACACAATTAAGCTCAAACCAGGTGCTGTGCCGTTCTCTCTAAAAACTCGCAGAAGGATTCCATTACCATTACTGGGAAAAGTCAAAGAGGAGCCTCAGAGCATGGAGAAGCTAGGTGTTATTAGGCGTGTCGAGGAGCCGACTGACTGGTGCGCTGGCATAGTGGTTGTGCCCAAAAAAGATGGTAAAGTTCGTTTATGTGTGGACTTGACCGGCCTAAATGTATACGTGTGTCGTGAAAAATATATCCTGCCGTCAGTAGAACAGAGCCTTGGGATGCTTGCAGGAGCGACAATGTTCAGCAAACTGGATGCTGGCAGATTCCACTTACTGAAGGGTCAGCCAAGTACACCAGCTTCATTACACCCTTTGGGCAGTTTTGCTTCAATCGCCTTCTATTTGGCATTGCCTCAGCCCCAGAACATTTTCAGTGCAGGATGGCGGAAGTTACAGAGGGCCTGGATGGGGTGGTATGCCATATTGATGACAGATTGATATGGGGGCAAGACCAAGGAGAACATGACACTTGTTTGCGTGACGTGTTGCAGAGACTGGAAAAAGCGGGTATTACTCTGAACATGGACAAATGCGAACTTTTCAGGGACAAAGTGGTTTTCCTGGATCACATTATCTTAGTTGAGGGCATCCGCCCTGACCTGAAAAAGACTGAAGCTGTAATGAACATGGATGTGCCCACAAATGTGAGTGAGCTAAGAAGTTTTCTGGGGATGGTCAATCAGTTAGGGAAGTTTATCCCGCAGTTGGCGGAGAAGGATAAGCCACTTCGTGACCTCCTCTCCAAGAAAAATTGCTGGGTTTGGGGTGTTGACCAGGCTACTACATTTCAAACGCTTAAGTCTGCATTATCGTCACCTCCGTTTCTGGCCATATATGACCCAAACAGTGACATTAAAGTGTCTGATGCATCATCTTATGGTTTGGGAGGCATTCTGCTCCAGAAGGTGGGGGAAGAATGGAAACCAGTGGTTTATGCTTCACGATCACTTACGCCAACAGAGCAAAGGTATGCACAAGTGGAAAAAGAAGCTCTGGGTCTCACATGGGCCTGCGAGAGGTTCAAGGATTTCCTCTTGGGGAAACATTTGTGTCTGGAGATGGACCATAAACCTCTCATTAGCCTACTTGGACCACAAGTGTTAGATCTTCTGCCGCTGAGAATCCAACGTTTTAGGATGCGATTAATGCGCTACTCATATTCCATTCAATATGTTCCTGGAAAGTCATTGTGGACCACAGACACACTGTCACGCTCACCAGTAACATCAAGCATGTCCTCAGAGGAGCTAGAATTAATGGAGAGCACCAACATCTATGTGGACTGCATTATCGAAGGCCTACCTGCAAGTCCCACATACTTGGACAATTTGAGAGAGCAGTTGAAGGCTGATAGTGTCTGTTCACGTGTCATAACGCTGTGTATGGAAGGATGGTCAGCACATGCAAGACAAGAGTCAGTGCTGAAAAGTTACTGGTCAGAACGAGCCACACTCACCGTGATACATGGGTTACTGCTGAAAGATACAAGGCTTGTAATACCTTCCGCAATGAGAAAAGATGTGCTCGCCAAGTTGGTGGTGGTGGGGTGGTGGGGTGGTGAAATGTAAAGAGCGTGCGCGTCAGTCTGTGTGGTGGCCGGGGCTTAGTCAGCAAGTAAATTAAATGGTGCTTAATTGTAGGACTTGTATAGGTGAGCGGCAAAATCTCAAAGAGCCTTTGATATCGACAGAATGAGTCGAGCAGATCTGTTTGTCTTGGGGAGGAAAATCTATGTGCTTGTCATTGACTATTATTCAAAGTATGTTGAAATTGCAAACGTGGCTCACACCAAATCCACTGACATTATTAATCACCTGAAGTCAATTTTTGCACGTCATGGAATTCCTGAAGTTTTGATGTCTGATAATGGCCCGCAGTTCTCTGGGCAAGCTTTTGTTTCCTTTGCGGATTCATATGGATTTACCCCAAGGTGTGCTCAGACGCAATCGTCAGCACCTAATACCTCTGCACACTTCACCACAGAAAGAAACATCAGAGCCAGCTCCTGAACAGGCTCCTATGCCATCTCCTATGGTACCAACAGTGTTACCTACGAAGACTTCCCCTCTTAGAACTAGGTATGGCAGAGTAGTTGTCAAGTGGAATGTGTTTTGTTTAAGGGTTTAGACAATGTTTTATAAAGGGGACTTTTGTTGTATATACTGTAGTTATGATCCTAGTGGGAAAGATTCCTGAACACTTTATGTAAACCTGCGCAAATAGAAATACAGTATGTAAAAAAGAAAAAAAAGAAAAGAAAAAATGTTCCTAAGATTGTGTATAATGGAAATGTTAGGGAAATATTATTCCATTGTTGTTTCTTATAAAGAAATTAGATAGGAACAGACCTTTCATTATGGAGGCAGAATAATCCTCTAAGGTCTGGTGAGACAAAGGTCTACCCTTTGTTCTCTAGAAAGGGGAGATGTGGTATTTGTGAAAGTTATCTGTAATATTCCAGGGATTGTTGTTGCACACGGATGCTTGAAGGGGGGGACCGGAAGGAGTATAGGGAGACATGTGTGCAGATACGGGCTACGGTGGACTGTTAAGATAAATAAAAAGTTATTGTGAGTTACCAAAGAGTGTTAACCTTCTTTTATTAGTAAGAAGTACACGACACATACGTTCTTATTTTAAAGCCTTTTCTCAGATGCAAAAACAAAAAAAAAGGTATTTCAAATGACTTTAAGGATAAAAAAACTAAGGCACACATTGAAATAAATAATTATACAAAAACACAAAAAGTTGTGCAACTAGACTTTCAGAATTAAAAGTTTTAAAATCTACAGCTCAGGCATAAAATATAAGCCTTTACTGACAATTTCTGTCATTTTCTCTCGCTGGTTTCTTCATCTCTTGGCTCGCTGATATTTTTTATTGATATTTATTTTATTTTGCAGCCAGCAACTGTCACGGTTAGCCCCTAGAGGGAGCCAAGCGCAGAGACTCCATTTAGAGTTCCTTTGTGTTTCATTTGAGTTTGTACTTCATTTCCCAGAGTGCACCTCGATCAGGTGATGGGAGCGCTCAACTGAACCGAGGTAGCTAATTAGTTTTGTATAAATACCCGTATGTTCATTGGCTCTGCGTCTGGCATCTGTTTATTTAGGTTGTTCTGAATCTTCTATATTTCTGCGTCATGCTGTCATGTTCTGTCAGGTTCTGTCTTGTTAAAACTCCGGGTTGATAAAGTTTATCAAAGGTTTATGTTTCTGTTGTGTATCCTTATTAAAGACTTTCTAAGTTATTTCACTTTTGCTCGTATGCCTCACCTAGAGCCCAGAATGCCAGACCTTAAAAGTGGTATAGCGGAGGGGCCTCCCCTGGATAAATTTTTTGGGGGGTGGGGCTGTAACGGGCAAGCAGGCTTTGTGGGAAGTCGGCTTGGCATCTGGCGGAAAAACTTAGAGCGCGCAGGAGCGAGTGGAGCGATGCCTTGCAGTGCTCATCAGAGAGAGACTGGAAAGGGCGAGCGAACAACGCAGCTGGACTGGAGAGTGTCACGGCTAGCAATACGACGCGTGCCCCCAAGGACACAGGATGACGGAGCCAGGGGTAAGGAGGAACCCCAGTCGGTGTGGTAGAGGCTAGTGCTCCAACAGCTAGCTGGCGAGCGCATCCAGCAGATCAACCAGGGATCATGAGCGCATGCAAACCATGCTGGAGTTGGGTGCACAGCTCCAGGACCAGCTCGTCCAGCTTGACAAAGGAGGCCCAGCACCTCCAGTCAGCCTCAGAGAAGGCCCAGATCTTCCAGAGAGCCCAGTGGAGGGCTCGGCCAAGCCGGAGAGCCCAGTGGAGGGCCGGGCCAAGAGAGCCCCGAAAGGCATGAGCCAGCTCCTTCGCTGCCCTGCTTCTTCGACAACGCCGTACTTCCGCCTCTGCCAGGCCTCGACGACGTTGAGCTACCGCTTCTGCCGTGCTTCGACCTCGACGACGACGTCGAGCTACCACCTCTGCCCTGCTTCGACCTCAAGGACGACTACGTCGAGCTGCCGCCTCTGCCCTGCTTCGACGATGTCATTCTACCGCTTCTGCCCTGCTTCGACCTCAAGGACGACGACATCGAACTACTGCCTCCACCCTGCTTCCTCGAGGACGTCGTGCTGTTGCCTCTGCTGCCCGGCTTCGGCGATGAACCAGTTCCAGTGCTCGCTTTCGCCACCCGGCTTCGCCAATGACCCAGTCCTCGTTCCGCCACTGCCAGGCTGTAAGGATCCGGTCTTGCTCGTTTGTTCTGTTGTGTTTAATGTGCTGTTTTGTTAACGTACTGTTTGGTTAATCTTCTGTGAATTCTCCATGTCTCAGCGTCATGCCATTTCTCCTAGCCCTCTAGACATGTTTAGCTAATAGCCAGGCTTACCTCCTAGTTTTGTTTTGCTCCTTGTCTTGTTTAGCTCCTTGTCATGATTAGCCCATGTTATGTTTATCTCTGTTATGCTTAGTTCAGGTATGTTTAGCTCTATGGTATGCTTAGCTCTATTGTTATGTTAGACTTCATGGTGGCTCTTTTCTGTTTTGTTTTGCTTGTTGTTGGTTTATTTTCTGTTGTGTATTCTTATTAAAGGATTTAATTATTATTAAAATTATTACATTTCTAAGTTATTCCCCTCTGCTCGTATGCCTTACCTAAAGCCCATGCACAGCACCTGTTACAGCAACAGAACGCTCCATCAAATCAATACACAGCTAACTGTTCGCATCTCCTTCCGCTTTGTGGGTGACATAAGCACTTCTTCTTCATTGGCGGCTTGCATCCGGAAGCGCACTTTGTCAAAAGCGCGCTGTCAACAAATAATTGTGCAAAAACATAACGCAAGCTTTTAAAATTAAATGAAGCTTCGAGGCAGAAGATTTTGCCTCGATCATTTTTTGCAATCGAATTACTCAAGTTACTCGAATAGTTACTACTTCTGGAAGAAATTATGCTCACAATCCAATGTTTAACTGTATATTTCTTTTTATATTTTATCTGAAAGGCCAACTTCTTGGGTTTCACTTTCTGTGGAAGGTCTTTGGTGGTAAACCAGGGAGCCCTTCCGCCTTCTTTATCTTGGCTGTGCGTGTTACCTTTTGCATTGTGGCCCGGAGGCAGCGGATTTCACTCTTTTCCCCATTCAGTAGTATCGTTGCACCATATTTTGTGCAGCAGCACAAATTTCTGTACGAATGAAAAGTGATACTTGTTACTTACCTGGCTACTTGCCCCAGTTATTCTAATTTCTTCTTAAATATACATATTCCATGTGTCAGTGCATATGGCTTTTGTTTATTTATTAATAATTGTTTAATTAATAGATAATTATTTATCATGTAAATTAATTTGCAATCTTTTTTTAATTTAATCATTATTTCTTTAATATCTTCTAGTTAGTATGACCATGTGACTCAAAACTAGTACCAAAATAATCTTACTGGGCGAGGTACACCTCATCTTATCCTAAGACATGTCTTTGTTGATTTTTATTTACTTTTTTTTTTGGAATGCTTCTTTGACCATTCCTCTTTGCGCAATTTTTCTAGATCATTGTGCTATTTTCTTGTAGCCATTGCCTGACTTATGAAGATCAACACACATCTACCTTACTTGAGTGGGATGTTTTCTTGTCTTTCCCACGTTGAAGAGTGGATAAGAGAAATAGGCCTCTGTGCCACGTCATATTTATACCACAGGGAAACAGGCCTATATGGTAGAGTGGCAAGAAGGAAGCCACTCCTTAATAAAAGGCACATGGCAGCCTGCCTTGAGTTTGCCAAAAGGCACCTGAAGGACTCTCATATGGAACTCCAAAGTGTTCAAAATTAAATAAATAAATAGGGCATGATGAAATAAATAACTCTATGAATAAATAAGACACAGATATGTAATATGAAAATGATATTGTGAAATAATGGAACATATTTTGAAAAAAAGCTTATTATTGTGAAATATATTGCTCTCTGCTATATAAATTTACTTATTATTATGAAATAATATTTCATGGTCATTATTTTTCCCAATAACAGAGATTATTGTAGAGGCATTTTATTTAATTCCAGCTATTTCAAAATGTAATTTTTAAAAAGTTTTCCCGATGGCCATCGTTTTTCCCTATTTATTTCATAATGCGACTTTTCAGCAGAATGAGTCGTTCTGTCAATCCGCGCCAGTGGATTGGACTCGTGCGCCTATTGGCTGATCCTTTAACATCGATTAGTTCCTCTGGATACCTGTTCCGCGGACCGCCGCTACAGCTAGCAACAACGTGCTAGGCAGGGCGGATTGGCCATCTGGAGCACCGGGCGTTTTCCCGGTGGGTAAATTTATTTAAAAAATGACGGAACCAGGGCCGGTTCTAGACCAGACCATATGGGGGGGCAGTCAGAAATGTGAAGGGGGCATCATGTGTACACATCATGTTCGAGCACTGTTTTTTCCCCTGTACTTATTGTAACAGTATTGTCCTTGCTGAATTGTGTTGTTAGCTCCGTCCAAAGCCTGGAGAAATGGATTGCACTTTGTCAGGCCCCTTCAGACCTGTCCAACTTGGGTGTCCCACTTGAAGACTGAGCTCCTGCTGGTATAGCTCTTAAGGTCATGTGTGAAAGGTCACCATACTCTCAGACCATGAGAAACAAAATTCTCAGGTCTAATGAGACTCTCTGGCCACTCTACCATATACAGTAGGCCTGATTGGTGGATTGCTGCAGAGATGGTTGTCCTTCTGGAAGGTTCTCCTCTCTCCACAGAGGACCTCTGGAGCTCTGACAGAGTGAACATTGGGTTCTTGGTCACCTCCCTGACTAAGGCCCTTCTCCCCCGATCGCTCAGTTTAGATGGCCGGCCAGCTCTAGGAAGAGTCCAGGTGGTTTCAAACTTCTTCCACTTACTGATGATGGAGGCCACTGTGCTCATTTGGGACCTTCAAAGCAGCAGAAATTTTTCTGTAACCTTCCCCTGATTTGTGCCTCGAGAATCCTGTCTCGGTGGCCTACAGACCATTCTTTTGACTTCCTGCTTGGTTTGTGCTCTGACATGAACTGCCAACTGTGGGAGCTTATATAGACAGGTGTGTGCCTTTCCAAATCATGTCCAATTAACTGAATTTACCACAGGTGGACTCCAATTATGCTGCAGAAACATCTCAAGGATAATCAGGGGAAACAGGATGCACCTGAGCTCAATTTTGCAAAGGCTGTGAATACTTATGTACATGTGCTTTCTCAATTTCTTTATTTTTAATAAATTAGATTTAGCAAAAAATCTCAAGTAAACTTTTTTCATCATGTCATTATGGGGTGTTGTGTAGAATTCTGAGGAATTTTTAAAAAAATCCATTTTAGAATAAGGCTGTGACATACTGTAACAAAATGTGGAAAAAGTGATGCGTTGTGAATACTTTCCAGATGCACTGTATTTAGCACCTTGGTCCTGGAGGAACGTTGTTTCGTTTCACTGTGTACTGAACTGTATATGGTTGGAATGACAATAAAAGCCTACTTGACTTGACTTAAATATGTAATGAACCTCAAGTCATTTACTGCTTACACAGTATGCAATAACTCGATAATAATATTCGATTCGATTCAACTTTGTCATTGTGCAAAGCCAATGAAATGCAGTTAGTATCTAACTAGAAATGCACAAGCTGCCCATTTATAACAATGTGGTAAATCGGCCCATGAACAGGGGTGAAAGTGATTAATGAACAGAAGGTGCAGTAGGTAATATTGATAGTATATTTGGTAAAAACGTTATAACTGTGCAAACATTGTGCAGCGAAGAAGACAAGTTAAGAAAATAACATGCTTAACACAATACACATATTGGCATACACTATATGGACATGTATATTTTGAAGCTTTTCTATCGGAATTTGTACCCATTCAATATTCTGTAGAGCATTTATGAGGTTAGGCACTGATGTTGGTCAAGAGGGCCTGGCTCGGTCTTTGTTCCAGTTCATTCCAAAGGTGCAAGTTCTTCCATACCAAGCTTATCAAAACATGTCTTAATGGTCCTTGCTTGGTGCACTGGGGAATAGTCATATTGGAATAAAAATGCCTTCTGTTTTCTATTCTTATTGTAGAAAAGAGACTTCCCTTTTCTATTCTTATTCTCTCTTCTATTCTTATTTTCTTATTGGATGAAGCAGTGCAATATAGACTGAGAGTGACACTGCAGTAGTGTAGTTTTTAACATGCCATAATCACCTGTTGGCTGATTATGATGATGCCTCTTGCAAAGTTGGACATATAGCATTGTCCCAGATGTCTTTGTATGCAGAAGCATTAAGATTGTCCTTCACTGATGATAAGAGGCCTGATTGAAACACCTGAATTCAATAATTAACAGGTTTGGCCAAAAACTTTTGTCCATACAGAGTATATAAGTGTCTGTATGGTACAGTATATACAGAATAAATAGGGTGAAATATACAGACAAGCAATAATAACTTACGGATGGTGCATAGAAAATAAATAGTGCAATAAAGACTGAAAGTGACAGTGCAGTAGTGTAGTTGGTAACATGCCATCACCTTTTGAGTGATTATGATAATGCCTCTCGTCCTTTGCAGACAGCGTTTCTTGTAAATGTCCTCCAAAGGTTGTTTTTTTTTTTTTTTTTGGTGGTTTTCACCACCCTCTGAAGGGCTTTGTGGTCCGAAGCAGCGTAGTTGCCATACCACACTGATCAGTTTGTGAGGATGCTTTCAATGGTACTGCGAAAAAAAATACATATTGAACTTAAAGTCTCGTCTAAAAATACAGGCACCGTTGTGCCTTTCTGATCAGGAGAGAAGAGTTCAGAGACCAGATGAGGTCCTCACAGATGTGGATTCCAAGGAACTTAAAGCCAGGTACACGCTTAACAGTAGCTCTGTTGATGTGAATGGGAGTATGTTTGCCAGCTCATCTGAAATCAACAATGACCTAATCTGCTTGGAGTTGACTTCCAGTTTCTTGCCGTCATACCATGCTACTAGTTGCTGGATCTCCTCCCTGTAAACCTTGTCTCTTCATTGCATGTGCAGCTACAGAGTGGTTTGCTGATGCCAAGCTCTTTCACCTTTAAGACTAGCTTGGAAGGGTTGACTGTATTGAAAGTTGAGTTAAAATTAGCAAAAAACGTCTCCTACATACAGTAAGTGTGTGGGGGTGGTCCAGGTGAGTCAGGGAAAATGGGTCCAGAGTTCGTGGCAGACAGTCTTTATAAGATAGGTGAGGACAAGTCTATTGAAGCACTTTTTGATGACAGTGATAATGGTAGCAGACTTGAAGCAGGTGGGACAGTTGCCCATAGAGATGCCCATCAAGACCTCAGCTGTGCGTTCACCCTGCCCAGGTTTGTTAGAGAACATTATTGAACAAACAGCATCATGAAGCCCAAGGAACACACCAGACTTGTCAGGGATAAAGTTGTGGGGGAGAAGGGTTTTGTTATAAAAAATATCCCAAGCTTTGAGCATCTCACGGAGCAGTGTTTAATTCATCATCCAAAAAATGGAAAAATTATGGCACAACTGAAAACCTAACAAGACATGGCTGTCCACCTAAACTGACAAGTCGGGTAAGGAGAGCATAAATCACAGAAGGAGCCTTAAGGCCTGTCCGCAGAATAACTATTATTTGTGCACTCCACAAATATGGTGTTTATGAAAGAGTGTCAAGAAGAAAGCCATCGTTTAAAGAAAGCCATAAGAAATGCTGTTTGCAATTTGCAAGCCATTTGGGGGACACAGATACCATGTGAAAGAAGGATGAGACCAAAATTTAACTTTTTGGCCTAAACTAACACATCACTTTGAACACACCATCCCCACCGTAAAACGCTGTGGTGCCAACATCATGCTTCAGGGATGCTTTTTTTCAGCACTGAGAAAAGAGTTGATGGGAAGATGGATGGAGCTAATTACAGGGCAAATCTGTAAACTCGTTAGAGTCTGCAAAAGACTTAAGACTAGGGTTTACCTGCTAACAGGACAATGGCACTATACATACAGCCAGAGCTACAATGGAATGGTTTATATTGAAGCATCATTTGTTAGAATGGGCCAGTTAAAGTCCAGATCTAAATCCAGAGAATCTGCGTCAAGACTTAAAAATTGCTGTTTACAGACACTCTCAATCAAACCTTACTAAGCTTGACCTATTTTGCAAAGAAGAATGGGAAACAATTTCACTCCCTGAATGTGCAAAGCTTGTAGATATATATTCCAAAAGATATTTCAGATATTTATTTGTAAAAAAAAAAAAAAACATAATTTTTTTATTCCACTTCACAAGCTGGTCTATCACATAAAATCCCCAAAAATATCTACATTTGTGGTTGTAATGTTTAAAAATGTAATGTTTAATACTTTTGCAAGGCATTGTATATTGACCGATCCAGCATTTGAAAATAAAGTATATAAATTAAATGCTATGGTACAGTATATACAGTGGGTACGGAAAGTATTCAGACCCCCTTAAATTTTTCACTTTTTGTTATATTGCAGCCATTTGCTAAAATCATTCAAGTTAATTTTTTCCTCATTAATGTACGCACAGAACCCCATATTGACAGAAAAACACAGAATTGTTTACATTTTTCCAGATCTATTAAAAAAGAAAAACAGTCCTTTTTCTCCTCAGTATTTAGTAGAAGCATCCTTTGATCTAATACAGCCATGAGTCTTTTTGGGAAAGATGCAACAAGTTTTTCACACCTGGATTTGGGGATCCTCTGC
>JAOVVA010048008.1:0-12996 GCA_028565275.1 Leiocassis micropogon
TATATACACATGCTACAGTCATACAGTTATTTGATTTGGGTCAGATGTGTCTTTTGGCCTTTGTTGTGTCTTGAGTATAGGTTTGTGGGTCTATAGGATTGTTTCATATATTTTTATTTTATTTTATATATATATATAAATAAAAACGGGTGGCTGGGCACCACCGCTTTTTTTGACCCAAATCAAATAAACTTTATTTGCACAGCCGGTTCGATGTTAAAGCTCCACCTTTGGAGGAGTCATCATAGCCAATTTGCTTGATGGCTTCTCTAACGACCCTCTGGTAGTCCACATTGGCACAGGAGGTGATCTCCCCGGCGAGCAAGATCATTCCGGTCTTAGCCACGGTTTCTGGAAAGAGACAAGATTGCAGCGAGATCATAAGAAAGAATAAAGTCCAAGGAAAATGTCTATGTAGAAAATCTTAAACTGAAACATATGTTAGGAAATCGCTAGTGATTATTTTCTGTTTATATATTATATAGTCACGCACAATGTTCAGTTAACGTGCATCCTCATTTACAGAGCCTCAAGTTTAGCAGTGATACTACTGTAGTTATAAAAAGACGTACCACAGGCGACCTTAGCGTTGGGGTCCTGCTTGAGATGAGCGTCCAATACGGCATCGCTGATCTGGTCGCAAATCTTATCTGGGGGGAAACAGGGTTCGTTTTAGAGATTTGTAAAAAGATCTGCACTAAAAATATGACATTTACACCAAAGGTATAAAACACAGTCATATTACTGCAATATAATAATAATATAAAGCCAGAATTTCTGATTCATGATGTAAAACTCTAAGCTTTATTAATGTTTAAAGATGATCAGGGCTGATTCGATTGTAATCAACCTTGCTGGCCGACAACGGGAAATAAACCGTGCCAAGACTCCTGACTAAACACATTCCTCTCTCAAGATCAACGAAGCGAACCACAGCCAAAGCAGCTTAAAGTAGAACGAGTCCCTTGTGTCATAAATGGTCCAATAAAAGGGGGAAAAGAAGTAGGAAGGGGAAAGAAAAAAAAAAAAAAAACCCTACTGTAACAGATATGAGCAGATGATTTTACTGGCTGATTGAGACATCTGTACGCATGGGGACACAGAGACATCACATACTTTACTACACCGCATACATCAGTGCTTCAAGTCTTCAATCATATCAGCATCATCAAAGGGACTAACTCAGTAGGCTTAAAAATATGTTCAATTTAAATTCTGTACAAAATGCATCATCCCATCTCCATAGAGTTTACAACGGTTTTAAAAATACAAATAATGCATGCAATCACAAAGGTGTATTGCAACATAACGGCAGAAACCACGGCAAGTTAAGCTCGACTAACTAAACCATGACGGTTATTCCATAACCCTGAATGCAGAAAAATTTAACAACGGTGACTCCATCACAAATTGCTCTCATGCCTTTTTTTTTTTTTTTTTTTTTAAACAAGCAGCAGCTAACATTTTCCATTCAGCGCCACAACATGGGAACAAATTTGCATCAAGAAGATGCCTTTACCTTTTTTTTTTTTTTTGCCAAATGCTTGCTGCTTTCTACTAATGCCCGAGGGTGAACCAGAGCATGCGCTGAACTCAAGCCTTGCTCAACAGCTGGGTTATGATCGAGTTGGGTTACTACCCTGCAGCCGTTGGAGGGACTCTATATTTAGAGCAGAGATAAGAAGTTTTAATCAGCCGCAACAAAGCCAGGATTCGAGGCACCCATGCATCAGCCTGTCCCACACTGCTTTATGCAGGAGCGCACTAGAGAGTACATCATATTCATCAATAAAAAATATATATATATAAATAATTTTTTGAAAACAGCATGTGCTTGCATTTTGCACAAGAGAACTTTCAGTGGCACAAAATATTAAACATTGTGATTTTTTTTTATTACATGGGCTTGAATCTAAAATGCAACTGAAAGATTTTCCCTCCAATGCAAGGGTTGCCAGTTTGGGTAGTACTACACTTCCTAGTAAGAGCAAAACGTCTGCCTGCATGAACATCTTTAAAACATTCATGTAGATGAGCACAATTTCAAAGTATGTATTGGAAATTTCGAATTTCCAAGTACATTAATTTCAGGTATGGAGAGCTCTATATACACACATGTATAATCTCAAAGTTGCAGGTTTCCGCCTACACCTACAGTACATTTAAATCAACATCCTATACAAGAGAATTATCTGACACTCAAAAATAATCACAAAAACTATATATTATATACACACACCTGCCTAAAATCACACGTGGCTCAGAGACTAAACTGCAAGCCTTGATTGACCTGATAAGAGCACACCGATTTAAAAAGCAAAACAATACTCACTTACGGTGGACACAATATATTTTACAAAAAAACAACTGAATATAAAGCGAATTTAATCAACATATTTAGGACTTAAATATACTTTGGTTGCAAGGTGGGGAAATGAGGAAAAAAAATCTGGCAACCTGGATGGAGGCTGATGCAAGACCGCAAACACGTGGAGACAAAAGCATACAATAAGACTGCGGATTTAGTAACACCTTCCTAACAAATGTCATTTTCCTCTCCCTCTATATAAATATATTTTCTCTCTCTTCGTTGTTTGGCTTTGTTAAAGAACATGAAGAGAATGTTAAAATAAATGATTTTTTTAACGTTATTAATATATATATTCTTTTCATTTAAACAAAACTGAGACAGGACTTAAAAAAAATGTTAGTAGAATGTATAAAAAATAAATTTGTCAACAAACTGTAAATAATTAGAATATCAATTATTATGGACATGCAGGCAAAGAAAAATTAGATCATCCTTCAAGCTTTAGACTGGCCACATGTTTACCCTTGCGTCATGCGCATGCGCGAAGTTTCTCCATCACATCACAGAAATTACATTTTTCTTTTTAGGTGTATTTAACGAAACACACTAGCAAAAATTAACCTTTACGGTCATTTTCTATATACACACACACACTTTATTTATAATGTATATACAATTTATTATATTTTTTTGGCCTGTAGCTCGCGCTTGCCCTGATTCGGCCTGATAAACGCGCGTGCTCAGGATTAACCGGCAAACAAGCCGCCTATGAAACCTAAAACAAGTACAACATATTTAAGATATCTAGAATCCAAGATTGAAAAATGTTTACGTGGTGTACTCAATCATTAATTTTTTGAAAGAAATACGCGCAAAAAAAAAAAAACGAAAATTGACAATTAAAGAAGCTATTGTTTGCTAACGTGCTAACTGCGCCCAGGTATCGCGCGAGACAGTTTCAGTTAGTTCGACCTGTTCGTCTTCATGGCCTAAAACATCTACACTTGAAGCTTATCTGTACCATAAAAACATGATGGAAATGATTTACATTACATATATATATATATATACATACCAGGGTGTCCTTCACCGACTGACTCGGAAGTGAACAGGAAGCAGTCATCAATGATGGAGTTATCGTGGCCGTTCATGTTTCTGATGAATATATTTGTAAAATTAGCTAATACACAAAACGGCTAGCTGGCTACTTAGCTGCTTGTCTGGCCCTTAAAATGAAATTGTTGTTAAAATCAAACACACGCTGTCGATAGACTGCACTCTGAATGAATGGAGCGGCTAGTGGCTGAGCGGTCGCTTATATTCCTCGTCCGTGGGCCAACCACCCATATCTGATTGGTTAAAAGAGACGTCGATTATTTTCACCAGCCAATCACGTTCAAGATCAAGATTTAACGGCGTCCAAACGGAGATGCAAATACTGTAATTCATAGCATCCTTGATATTACACACACGGTCTAATAGTATTAGCGTTGGTAAAGAGTTTAAAGACGGTTAAAGAGTTTGTAGAAATAATAAAAAGATTAAAGATAAAAATAATCTGATGAGCTTTAATGTAATTAGTAATATTATTTCAGACTGAAGCCTACGTACATGTCTGTCTGTCTCTCTTTCTTTAAACTCTCACATCAGATTTTGTAAGGTTGAGTGTCTGACGCCTTGTTTACTCTGAGTTGTAAATCTTTTCCTTTTAATATCTCTTGGTAGCTTATTATTAAAAAAGAAAAAATTAAAGTAAAGTAGCTCGTTAATGTCTTATTTTACAGCAGATTATTAAATCCGCCGCATAACTGTTCATAAGCATCGCTTTTACTCAACATTTTGATTTCACTTATGGTGCAGGATAAACTTCAGGCAGATATCTAAGTACTGCAGAAAGTTTCATTAAATGTAATGAATTTAAGACGTGCCCACAGTTTGACGCATGCACAGTACGCTGTCAAAACTTGCGGTTCAAAATCTGCCAAAAAACTGCGCTTAACTTAGCTTCTCCTTAACATTTTGATTTCAATTATGATGCAGGTTTAACTTCAGGTAAAGACCAAAGAATTGGCAAAGTTTCATTAAATTCTGTCCAGCCAGTTTTGTGTGACGCTGTGACAAAATCTGGCTAAACAGACAGAAAAATTCCTGAGACTGGTTTCGGATCCTTCAATGTATGAAACATTAGGATATCACTGACAGAGGGAGTTCTGACCAATGTACAGACAACACGTTTCTTTTATATGTTTATGCCTAATACTGTAGTTTTGACCTTTCTTAGACTAAACAAAGGTATATACAAATCGGTTAGTGTGATTACATCTCAAGTGGATTTTTTGGTTCTGGAATATGGATATTTGCTTGGAAAATGGAAAAATAACCCTTTTTTCACATTAGCTCAGAAATAAAGCTGTCACCGATTATGCAATCTGTTATCATGTATGTCCAAAGTTCACCACAAATTGTTGATTACACGCACACACACACACACACGCACACACACACACACACATTATAAAACTCAGGTTCATCAGCAGTTCAAGCAGGAAATGTCCAGGCCGAGGTGAACTCTGGACCTCCAGCGCTGCTCATGTCCAGGGGTGGACCACGTACAAACGAGCAACACTTAGGTGAAAGTATTAACATGACAAAATTTTGCTCACTGGACCCAAAGAATCGAATGAACCATAAATAAATAAAAAAATCTCTATTAGTACTCTGTTGCTTCTCTATAGCCTGATGAATGAATGAATTTCAGGCATCGCAACAGCTGAGAGATCAGTTTTGCAGAGTGGAGCCTACTCATGGACCATTTAAAAAAAAATTAATCAGATTGAGATCCTGAATGTTTTCTGGCCATTTAAGTGAGTTGAACAAAAGCTTAAACATTCAAGTCTAATTCAAGCGTTCAAGTTTCTGCTGAATGAAGGCGTACATCCAACTGACACACACATAAAACTTAATCACAGTATGGTGATGAGACTCGTATCCGCAGTATCTCAACATCTGAGTGGTGCAAGTGCTTTAAAGCAGGCCGCACGTCTCGCTCGTAAACATTCATAAGGGGAACGTCTGATCCTTGAAAAGATATGCATTTGTCTGTAGGAAATGTACACACAATTATTCACCAATACCACTTGCACGTTACAGGAACTCTGCTGGGAGTCACTGCCGCATCCCCCAGACAGTCCTGATCTCACTTCCAAAAAGAGATTTCCACATGTTTGGGACATTAAAGGAGTTCCTGGGAGGCCAGAGTTTCAGATGTGAAGCAGGCACTCTGAACATGGCTCCGGCGTACTGAGAAAACTTTCTACTTTGATGGTATCCAAGCTCTGGGGAAACACTGGGATAAGTGCATTAGTGTAGCAGCGGATTATATAGAGAAATAAAGGGAGTTTTTACTCTCATAACTGTTATTCTGTTATTCTGCAGATTTAAAAGTCTCTGTTTAACTTGAACGCCCTCATACAAAGTACACCTGTGCAGTGACTCTTGAGGCAGTAACTGCCATTCCCCCTGGTCCTTTACCTGACATGCAACGCCATATCATAACTCATTGTAATTTAGTTTAGATCTCAGTGTTGGTTTTTGATCTCAGTGTTTATCTTTTCGATACATAAATCCCATTTCATTCAGCCGATTCCTCACAGTTCTGTTACAATCATCAACTCATGTTTCCTCTCGTTTGTTTATTTGATTTGATGTGTTTATTTGTTTTATTTTTAAGGCAAATTGTGTTGAGTTTGTTTTCCTGACACTTCTGCATCTTCCTTGGTCTATTCTTGTATGTTTTACTTTTATAACCTTTTGTTTATTCTTACAGTATATTTTAAACACAGCTGTCAGGGAAAAACTAACCAATTACGTGTTGGAATTCCTTCTTGAAGAGGTTTTATGATGCTTTATTTTACTTTAGTTGCATAACTCTCTTGTTTCCTTTCAACACGGTCGAGCTTAAACGGCTCGTCTTGGTCTGCAAGCAGTCTGTTTTAACTGCAAACTAATTTGCATTTTTAGGCGTTTGACTCGTATTTGTTTTCATGCAAATTACAAAATTATTGCTCGATAACAATTTTTCCTCAACATTCAGCTGATTGCATAAAAAAAAAATCATATTATTTAAAATAATTTAACCGATTTAGTTTGTGGTATGTTTCGTAAAGCCACAATGTTCAATTTCGTGGGTATTCCACATCTTTAACTGTAATTACAAATGGATTTAAAGGTACACTGTACAGAAGCAGTCTGTGTGTGTGTTATTGTGGCAGTGGGGGTGTGGTCGGGCAATGGATTTGAACGGAGGGCAAAGTCCTTTTTAAAAAAGTAGTGGATCATTTTACAAATCAGCGTACACCTCTGTGTTAGTAGCATTGCTTTGTTTACGCAGTGTGTCTCACAGTAAAGAGTTAGAGCCATGGCGATGGTGCAGAACAGTGTGACAGCGTCCTGTTAAGCATGTTGCAAATAGATTTTCATACACTTTTTTGTGTACTCTCTCTCTCTCTCTCCCTCTGTCTCATTCTCATTTTCTCATAATAAAGAAGAAAATTTTGATGCATAAAACTGGTCTTTGCTCATCAAGTATACAGTATTTGTGCGTGAATTGTTCATAAAAGAACAAGGCAAACTGCAATAATATTATATAAAGTGAACCTGTCATAAAAGTATAACGCACCACAAAATCACTTTTTCAGCTTTCATTACTTTCACTCACTCACTAACTCACTCGTCATCTATACCGTTTAATCCTGTGTACAGGGTCGCGGGGGGTCTGGAGCCTGTCCCAGGAGACTCAGGGCACGAGGCGGGGACAGGGTGCCAATCCTTTGCAGGGCACACACACACACACACACACACACACACATACGCTCATTCACACATTACGGACAATTTGGGAACACCAATTAGCCTAATCTGCATGTCTTTGGACTTTAGGAGGAAACCGGAGAACCTGGAGGAAACCCACCAAGCATAGGGAGAACACACAAACTCCACACACACAAAACTTTTTTTTAATTTTTTTTTAATTTATCTAACCACTAAGCCACCATGCTGCCGCTTTCATTACTTTATTTTTTTTTTTTTTATCATTTTAGCGTTAAAACACTTTGTCTAATTTACAGATGATCTAATTTAAGATACAGGTATAATGACAACAGAGCTGTTTACCTCCTGTGTGCTTTATTAAGAACCTCTTCATTTACTGTAACTACTGTTTTGCAGCCTGGCACATTGCACATGGCACTGCATGAACAAGCACTGTTTGTCAATATTGAAATATTGTTGATTTCAGGGACGTGAAGATAAGAGATAGGAGACACTGAAAGTTACACTTTCCGATTTTCAGTAGGATTTGCCCAGTGGAGGGGGAACTTTTATCCAAAATGTCCAGTTTCTCAGAAGCCATGTTGGTAAGCTACTTATTCGAAAGGCTATGTATTTTTATTTTCTTTTGTTTGGACAGAACTATAAGTTTTATCCCCTGACCACACACGCTTTAACTACTGATTTGGCAATTTAGTCTAAGCAACAGAGCCATAGTTTATACACATTAGAGGTGTCAGGTGATATTCTTATATCTGATTCAGAAATACAGCTATGAAGTTAAGGGTTTAAGTACCTGGTATGTTAAAAGATATCCATTAAATATACAGTATTATGCACTTTTTTCTTTTTATAGAATACTAGCGTTAGTACACGTCGTTGATGGTTAAAGAATTTGTAGAAATAGTTAAAAGATTAAAGCTGAAAATAATCTGATGCTTTAATGTAATCAGTGATATTATTATTTCAGGTTGAAGCCCACGTACATGTCTGTCTGTCTCTGTGTCTAATTTATTAATACAAAGAAATAAAATGTTGTGAGGTTGAGTATCTGTGAATCATCAACGTCATCAATCATCAACAAAATCTCAACAAAAGTTTTGTCTTAGAACGACTCCAGTGTGTTAAAATTCACTTATACAACTTTTCAAAATATTCAGATTAGCTTTCCTCATTAATAACTATTGGTGCAGGTGTTTGTGTACAATGAGCAAGTATCATATTAGTAGATTATTTTAAAGTCGGTTATTAAATCTGGGACACAACTGTTCATAACATCGCTTTTACTTAACATTTTGATTTCACTTATGGTGCATATTAAACTTCAGGCAGAGATCTAAGTACTGTTTTGCGTGATGCTGTGATAAAATCTGGCTGGACAGACATACAGACATACAGACAGGGCATTATCAGAGACGGGTTTCAGGTCCTCCAATGTATGAACCATGAGCATATCACTGAAAATGCAAGTTCTGTTCGATATACAGACCAAACCTGTTTTTTTAAAAAAAATTGATATAGATGTAATCATTAAATCACAATAAAAACTGACAAGGAACATCTCTAAATTCTTAATCTTCATACACCTTCACAATGAAGGAATATGCTTGTAACTAAGCTCAGATCTGTCTCAGGTCACCTGTGAGAAGTGACTAGTATATGATTTTTTTGAAGCTGCTTTGAGACAATGACCGTTGTTAAAAGTGCTATATAAATAAAATGGAATTGAATTAAATGGAATTTCATATACTGTAGCTAAGCAGTAGGATTTAACAGTATCCAGAGCCGTGAGAAGAGACTGCAACAACTGCAATTATGTTCATGAATGAATGAACTAGTTCTGTTATCATACTGGTGCCCTGACCAGGAGAATCTGAGGTCTGGTTAATCTCAGCCATTGAAACTGCAGGTTCTATGTTCTGCTGATATCATACTTAGAATCAGGTTTATAAGCTGGAGAAAGTTTTCAGGGCTGTTACTGGGGGAACTGCAAAGTTTTTTAAGTAGGATTATACAACTCTCCTGCCAAAAGGAGTTCATTTCAGTTCGTTTTTTTTTTTTTTTTTTTTAAGATCCCAACTTACCCTGCAGCACTGAACCATAACGTTTTGCAAAAACCTCATTGCAGGATCTTACAACCTTTATCTTATCTCTTAATGAGCGCTCTCTTTGCTTCCCTTTCAGATTCAAATTCATCACTTCATGTGTTTTTGTAATTAGACGGGACTTTTATAAGTCGAAGTATTTTATCACAGTGTTTTTGTAGCACTGCATTGTAATTTTCTGGCATAAAAAAGCTCCACAAAAGTTCACTAAAAGGGTGCAGTCATGCAGCCACGATGAGTCTCTCAGCTTTCAGCTCCGATCAGAGCGGCCTGTATTTTTAGGCAACTTTCCCAGCAGCCTCTCACGTGATCTTTACCGACACCCAATCAGCCTCGCTCAGGACTCACACACACGGAGTAGATGCCTCACGTAACTTACACAACACCGTGGGTGTGTTCCAGCTCCGCCAATCCAGACTTGGCAACACCTCTGGGAGCGACCAGAAAACACACACACACACACACACACACACACACTACTGTAAACACCAAGCACGAGGTTAGATAGTGATGATATAAGGAGTTATAATTGTAACACACCTCTCTAGTCCAAAGGTTAGGACTGCCAAAGCTTGCATCAGAAGGAATGATTTGACGAAGAGATCAAATTCACACAATGTTCCCCTTCATCCAAATGCATTCAGTCATGCATACATCAGGGTTTTTTTTTTTAGCTTTGTTATTGCTTTATTAGAATAAGAAATAAATGATTGAGATATTAAAGCTGCCTTAATATTTTATCAGTTATATCACTTTTTCCTCGCTCAACTTATTGTAGTTTAAGACTCTCCTAACTAACATGAACCATGCTGTCCAAAACGCCGGCCTCCCAGGAACTCCTTTAATGGCCCAAACATGTCGAAAAGGCTTAGATTGAGATCAGGACTATACGAGGAGAGATGGGGCAATAATTCCCAGGAAGTTGGTGACAAGTTATCCGTTGATTTCCAATGATCAGGCGTTCCACTCTCCTAATGTTAATGGGAACGACAGACGTACAGCCTTGTTTAAAGCGTTTGCACTCAAATGTACCTGAAGTTTTCGCTTGCTTCATTTTTTGCATATAAAATCCAAGAGCCTTCGATATGTGTTTCGTCCTGGAAAAAAAAAAATGTCCCACAGCTTTTGGACAAACAAATGGTTTGAAAAATTGTTGATTTTAACTATGTGAAGATAAGAGATAGTGCTTCTACACTGTTCTAATAGGAAGTTCCACTTTCAGATTTCAGAAGCATAGCAGAGGAGGGACTTTTCTCCAAAATGTCCTGTTTCTCAGAAAAGATGTTGACTTTAAAAGAAACCATGTTGGCTGAACTACTTATTTGAAGGCTACTTATTTTTTATCTGCTGACCTCCTTAACTACTGATACTGAATTTTGGCAAAGCAACAGAGCCCCAGTTTATACCCATGAGAATTTTCAGGTAATATTTAACAGACTCTTATCCGATTCAGGGGACACTCTGGGAATGGGACAGTTTGCAAATGCATTTTCATTGACATCTATAATAGTTATAATAGTAATGTACATTTTATGTATTCTGTATGTCTTGCGTGGATATCTCACAGGAATAAATTCATGTATTTGTATCAGTTACTTTTATTGTCTAAAATAATGAAAGTGCATTCAGGAAAAAAAAAGATCAGAGAACTTATAATCATGACTGTGGATCTCATAATGATGACTTACTATATCATAGTTAAGACATACTATCATATACAGTAATTATGACTTATTATTCCATAATTAGTAAATCATAATTATGGGAAAAAATGTATCTTTTAGTTTATTTTGTGAATGCAGTGCACTCCCATATAAAACGACTCAGAAAGGGAAAAAAAAGTGTATTTCCTTTATCAGGCCAGAAAGTACAAGGGTGAGTCAGAAATTATCCGCACTCTGACTGTAGAATTTATTTTATTTAACTTTTAGAAAACAAAATATACAAATATGCCTTTCAATACACTTTGTCCATCTGTCACAAGCTTTTTTATTTCCTCATTAAAAATGTTTTAGGCTGAGCAGCGAGCCACGAATGCACTGCTGTCTCGCTTCTTCATCAGAAGTGAATCTTCGTCCTCGTAGGGCTGCTTTCAAGGCATCAAACAAATAAAAGTCTGATGGAGTGAGATCAAGACTATAGGGAGGACGCTTTAACACCTCAAAACAAAGTTTTTGCAGAGTGTCGACAGTGTGGGCAGAAGTGTGTGTACATGTATCATCATGCAAGATCACAACGCCTTTGGATAGCAATTTTCTGCGTTTAATCCAAAGTTCAATAAGCGTCTCGCTGTAACAAGCACTGTCGATTGTTGAACCTTTTTCCTGATGATGTTCCAATACTTCTGGCCCTTGAGAATCCCAGAAAACTGTAAGCGTTGATGAATTTTCCAGCTGATGGTTGACTTTTGAACTTTTTCTCGGTCTGTGATTGAGGATGCTTCTGTTCCAGACTCTGCCGTTTACTCTCAGGCTCGTAGTGATGAATCCGTGTCTCGTCACCAGTAATGATTCTCTTTAAGAAACTTTCACCTTCATTAGAGTATCAGTCTAAAATTTTGTTTGCAGATATTCAAACAATTTCTCTATACTATGCAACAAATTCTTCAATAAAAAACGGCACCGGGTACACCCTCAGACCACAAAAAAACGAATCACTGCACGCTTCTCTTTTACCATGCAAATCACAAGTTACAAATAAACCGATGACGTTCACACCTGCACAGCAGTGACTGGGGAGACAGTAGCTTTGAATGGAAAGCGCTGATAAGACAGTGTGGCCAACAGAACATGATTTTTGACTCACCCTTGTAAAAGTTGCTACACTGAACTGCTCCACTTTTTCTAAGTTCACCTAAAGTTACTCCACCTGTTCCAGCTGTGTTTTGGCAGCTGGACTGGATATTTCAATAATGTAGTTTTGCACTGAGAATAATGTAGCTAACTAGCAATGGATGTGCTTCTCATCCTCCTCATGTCTTTACAAGTCGAACGTACACTCATAAAAAGTTGATAAAATGGACTAAAAGTTCATTAGAAGGAAAAAATAATCTCATGATAGAGAGGGTCAGCAGGCAATACATGATTTCCTTTAGCTTTTAATACTTGCCAAATTACACAGGTACTGTAATATAGCGAATGTTATTTTCCCAAACATACATTACAGTCAAAATCGTTCCTTTTCCAGCATGTTGTGAAGCTGGGGTCAGAATAAAGGGCCTTGCTACTGTAAAGCTCTCAACACTAGCAGCTTGGCAATGCTGCGTCTCCAACTCCTAATCTTCTGATCAGTAATCCAAAGCCTCAACCGTTTAGCCCCCAGTGCCCGTAGGTATGTGGACGTGCATGACAAAGAGGATCTGTTGCACTGCTTCTTGTTGAATATGCATGTAGTGAAGTCTGTAATAAATCTTCTATCCTCTTCTAAAAATGCCTGCATTTACCAAATTTTTACTTTAAATGCAAGAATACTCAGAAAACTTAAATGTTATCCACATAGGCACATACTTACAGTATAGTTTAAGCTTAACACTAATAAAAAGGCAAATACTGGATACCAGACACATCTCCATCAACTGAGTACATTTAAAAAGAGAAAATGGGTAAATCTGATCTGTTTCATGAAACTCTTTCTCGATATCACATGCTAATAGTTATTGCTTATCAGCTAAGAGATGTTTATATTATTAGAATTATTCATAACTAGGTGAAATGGCACAGCATGTTTAGAACTATGGATTGCTCAGTTCAGGTA
>JAOVVA010048058.1:0-14526 GCA_028565275.1 Leiocassis micropogon
AATATTAAAACAATAAAAGGCTTGAACTACTTCAGTTGTGTGTAATGAATCTAAAATATATGAAAGTCTAATGTTTAACAGTACATTACAGAAAATAATGAAATTTATCACAATATGCTAATTTATTGAGAAGGACCTGTACACTACACTACACTAACAACAAACCACCCCTTTATCTCTAAGATTCTGGAAAAGGTAGTAGCACAGCAACTGTGTTCATATCTACATAGAAATAGCATACACAAACTGTATCAGTCATTATTTAGGTCTCATCACAGCACAGAGACAGCATTGGTTAAAGTAGTAAATGACCTCCTATTGCCCTCTGTTCAGAGATGCGTCTCTTTGCTTATGTTACTCGACCTCTGTGCAGCTTTTTACACCATATTTTCCTTCACAGATTAGAAAATGAAGTAGGAATTAAAGGGAACAGCCCTCTCCTGGCTCAGATCCTATTTAACTGATCATTATCAGTTTCTAGATTAAAATGGTGACTATTTGGCCTGTTTTCTAGTTTGGTGTTCCACAGGGATCGGTTTTAGGTCCACTGCTATTTTCTCTCTACGTGCTTCCTCTGGGCAACATAATTCATAAGCATAGTATTAGTTTCCACTTTTATGCTGATGACACACAGTTATACATCTCAGCAAAGCCAGATGAGAAAAGCCAAGGTTAAAAAATTGAATCCATGTGGGAAGGACATAAGAGATGTGGATGTTAATTAACTTTCTTCTGCTTAATCCTGACAAGAGAGAAGTACTGGTACTAAGAACACATGCAGCTAGAAGTAAGCTTTATCACACTAACTTTAGATGGTCTTTCTGTTCCATCAAGTGCAACAGTAAAATACTTTGGTGTGATTATAGATTTCAGTCTTTTATTTGAAGCTCATGTAGATAATAATACCAGGAAAGCATTCTTTTATTTCAGAAATATTGTCAATATAAGAAATATATTGTCACTAAACAATGCAGAAAAAAATGGTTAATGCTTTTATCACCTCTAGGTTGAACTATTGTAATGACTTACTGTCTGATAACACAGTCTCAGTGTTTAAGTCTTTTTTTGTAAATAGATTTGCCGATCTGCAGATTTGCAGATCTGGGGGACTCATGGACGTAGAGTATTATGGTGAACCGGTATGTTTAGATGCTGTCTTCCCCACTCTCATTGATCACTCAGGTTTGTTGACGGTGAAGTGACTGGTTGCTTTCCATCCCAGTTCACCCTTATGTCTGTGTTTCCTTCTGGCTCTTCCTTTTAGTTATGATGTCATAGTGAGTCCCTGCTTGCACTCTGCACTAAATATACTGTACATTCACCTTATACAGTGACAGTGAACATACCTAACTGTAACTCTCTCTCTTTCCTTGTCTCTCTCTCTCACTACACATGTCAATCCTGAGCTGCCAGTGATACAGAGCCCTCTGGACCTACCTGACTCCTCTTGGTGCCCTTCTTCTGGTTGGAGATCTCGTCACATGGATGCCTTGTGTGGTCTGCTTGGGATGTGTGTGGTGACTGGGGACGGTTCTACTTTGCCATGAAGTCGGTCTTTGCCTCGGCTGATGCAGACAGCTGTTCTCTGAGGACGTGTGACTGCAGTCGCTCAATAGTTCAGGACTGGAATTTCCTACAGTCTACCTGAGCCTTCAATAATGAAACTGGACTCCATATTAACTTAAACGTACCTCCTGTTATACTGAACTTCCAGCCTCCTAACACACAGTATGATGCAGATCAATCCCTGCTATCCGTTATCACCCAGATGAGGATGGGTTCCCTGTTGAGTCTAGTTCCTCTCAAGGTTCCTTCCTATTGCCATATCATGGAGTTTTTCCCTCAGCACCGTCACCCTCGGCTTGAATTTAATTGATCACACTACACTAACTAACATCCAGTGCACTACCGCAGTCTGAGGAGGAGAAGGGGTATGTTTCGTTTCTACTCTCCACTTTTCCTACAGTTACAGAAAATATGAACATTTAAGAAACAGCTTTACTGAAAACATCACACACAAAACAAAAGATTTTCCCAAACTGACAGATGGTGAGAGAATTAGAATAATTTTTAACAGAAGGCCCCACTGCATATCTGAGACCCCGAGAGAGAGCGCGAGACATAGCGTGAGACACACTTTGAATATCTCTAACCCTAATCACAATCTAACCCCACTACTGTTCAGATAGGTACTGATAGTTGTACTGTTGATTTTATTTAGTTATTGTTTATTTACAATGCAAATTTTGCATATTTCACATGTTTATAATGTTTATAATATACAGACACTACCAGTCAAAAATTTGTACACCCCTTCTAACTCCACACTCCTACACTGTAAAACAATGCTGAAGGCGTCTCCTTTCAACAGTTTATATTGCGATGTATCTGCTATTTATGATCTAATCTGAGGTGCTGTTTGTTAATTGGTGATTTCTGAGGCTGGTGACTCTATATGAACTTCTCCTCTGCAGCAGAGCTCAGTTATGGTCTTGCTTTCCTGGGAAGGTCTTCATGAGAGACAGTTTCATCATGGAGCTTGATGGGTTTTACAAACACACTCGACACAATACTGTTCTTACAAGAACTGTTCCAGAACAGCTGAACTTCATGTCTTTAAATAACTGACTGTTAGTGCTGTTACTTAAATATAAGTGTTGTTTCATAATTTTACATAATTTTGGAATCTGCAGTAGAAAATGATTCACTAAACAAAAAATATTAGAGGTGTGTCTAAACTTTTGACCGGTACTTACTGTTATATATGTTATTATGTAAGTCAATATTTTATTATACATCTAGATTTATTTTTTGTAATGTTTGTTCTTAACATTATTACTACCATTAGATTATTACATTATCACCAGTCCACTGTGGGCGTGTCCTATTCACCCATTACACCCCAACACAGGCCACACACTCACCAGTCCACTGTGTAGGAAGGAAACTGGTTTAGGACACAACCTTACACTTTTCTGAATGCATTAATTTGTCCAAAATGTGTAATGAAACATAACCAGTATTAACCCTGATTAACTGGTGTTCATCAGCAGCAGACTCAGCTAAGAGGGTGTGGCCTAACATCTGGAGGCGGAGCCACGTGCTTCCATACGCTTGACTGTAAAGTTCAGGCTTAGTTTGTGTGATGATTCAGAAGATAAACTAGACACTGCAGCCATTCAGTTCTTCTTTAATTCAGATTTAAAGAAAACAACTCCAAACTTTGAAATGTTTAATTTTACCCCTTATTCATAAAAAAAAAAAAACAACAACATAAAAACAATCTAAAGTCATAATGAGCAAAATAACAACGGTGAGAATCTGCTTTCACAAGACCAGAGCTGAAGCCAGGGGGTTTAAGTCCAATTGGCTGGTGAAAGCAGAAGCACATGTGTATGTGTGTGTAAACCACACTAATGAAACCTGGCTTTGCACAGTCACCTGCACAGCTAAAGGCCGGCGGCGTTCACTTTGATCCTCCAGGCCTGGCAAATAAAATTTTGACTCAGTATCGCGCTTAAGTAAAAAAAACAACACGTCCGATCCCGAACGTCCAACATACCTCTGGCATAACGCACACCATCTGGACCAGGGCGCTTAAAAACAAAAGCCTTGTGTTCGGCAGCTTGGCACTCACACTCCCGCTAACACTTTCGCCTCTCCATGAGTCGTTAGCTCGACGCTACAGTCATGTAGCGCAACACGGGAAGGTTTCGTGCATCTTTACACAAACTGAGCTGCAGTACCAGGCTGTGACCCAGACACCAGCGTTTATTCTTAAAACTCCAGAAAAACCTCACATTTACAACCTACAGAGAAATCGCAAACAAAGAAACAGAGATTCAGGAGAAAAGCTAGGTGCTAGGATCATTAGCAAAGATTAGCTAAGATCACACGCGGCTTGGAAACTACAGTAGCAGAAATATTCCAATGATGAGCATTTGACTTTTTCAACAATTTACTCGTTTACTAATGTGTGTCTGTGTGTGTGTCTGTGTGTGTGTGTGTTAAACTTGGTATTTTTTTTTACCAAGTACATTTTATAAATGGTTTTAATGAATATCAGGACTTACACTTTTATGCAAGGTCAAAGGTGAGGTGTCCAGGATTCGCAGGGAAAAGGGATTTCCTAGCTAATTCGGCTATGCTAGCGTTAGCTTATTTGTAATTGTTAGCTATCTAATAGAAATTTAGCAGAACCTCAGCTCGGTGAAACTTTACACACATTTCCAGTACACCACAGTTCATCTTGTTTTGACTCGACTTCCTGGACATGAGTGTGAGAGGTGACTGATCTTCTCAGCTATAATTGCTAAATGCTAAAACGTTCCACTGCTCTGAAAGCATCAACCTTTTCAGTCGGGAGGGCCGCAGACCAACCCACGTGGCGTCACCGACCATTGGGGGCGGCGTAACACACAGCGCTAGCCGCTCCCTCCGTCTGCGCGAGCTCACAGATGCCCCTGATTGGCTTGTAGAGCCGTCATTAATGTGGGAGCACGAGGTACCTCTCATCCCTCCCCCCTGAGAGAGCTCGGCCAATCAGCTCTCTCTGTGCCTCCGGCTGTGAGAGGTTACAGCATCACCCGGGGATCGAACCAGCGATCTCCAGGTGATAGGGCGAGCACTTTACCACTGCGCCACTCAGAGGCTCCAGTAGTCATAACTCTTAACTGGGAGTGTGTAATGTCCTGATGCTCGTTGAATTAAATAGAAATAAAAAATAATAATAAATAGGAAGACAAAGGTCAAAGTCATTAGGGTCACAGGTTAGAAAGAAAAAAAAAAACAGTTAAAGTTAAAGTCCGGCAAATCATTCTGCAATAAATGATTTATTGATTATAGTAATTACTACAAAACTTAACATGAACCATCTAAGTGGATATAATATACACTAAGGATGGCGTGCTGCTACAGGAAACTAATCAGCGGCAGCGTGCTGTGAAACACTCTCGACCACGTCCCTCTGAAGACGTGTAAGAGCAGGGCTGAGAGATGGACGGAATGAGACGATTTTCAACACTTTCTCTCAGCCAGTAAACAGGAAGTTGGGTGTAAAATCTGAAGCTGTAAACTGCGAGCTTCCTGAGTGATTAGACTCGCTCTCCCTCACCCTGTCTCTGATTATACACACGTACACCGGCCTTTTGTTTTCCCCCGTCCCCTGATGAGCTCGTTATTCATTTAAAAGGTGTCCAGCAGTTTCCTCCTCCTTTCCTTTCATCTTCCCCAGTTAAGGCCATAGAAACGAGACGCAGCGTGCGCACACTTCCTAGAGGTGGAGCGGTTGGTGCGCCTCAGATGTGGAGTGTTTACACATGCGGCACTCATCGTCTCCACGTCAAGATCCAGACATGAAGGTGTTGATTATGAGGTGTTGATTACGAGGTGTTGATTAATTCTCTCTAACAGCAGCCCTGACAATACTGCAGGTTTATATTAACGCGCTCGTTCTGAAACATTACGGTTTCCACCAGGGATCACCCGATATGATACCTGATTCTCAAAGTATTACAATTTCATAAACATCCTGGTCCGATATTACAACTTTTTTTTTTTTTTTAGATTTTGTTACAAATTCTATGCAACTTTTATTTACAAAAATAAAAAAAAATTGCTCTACCACACAGGATGCTGTGCCAATGTGAGAATAGTTTAGAGCACCGCCCTGTAGGATTATAAAGGAACTGCACAGTGGATCATCCGATCTGCACAAGTTTTTTACGCCAGATGGCCTTCCTTTAATAAAAAGTATATATTTTTTTAAATTGATTTTGATGTCAGCGTGGCGATACATGAGTTGCGATATGTAACTGAAACGATTCTAGTTTCCATAGTAACAGCTCATCCTCAGGGTCGTGTACTGCAACTCTATAACTCCCTTCACTAACATGTAGCGTCTCTGTCACATGATAAGCTTCTATTTCCATTATTTAAAAACAGTATTTATAGCTGCTGTAACGTAAGTGACCACAGGAAGTCGGTTCAAATGTAGCTCGTTCACTCACTCATCATCTATACCGCTTGATCCTGTATTCAGGGTCGCAGGGACCTGGAGCCTATCCCAGGAGTCTTAGAGCATGAGGCGGGGTACACCCTGGACAGGGTGCCGATCCATCGCAGGGCACACGCACACATTCATTCACACAATTTGGGACACCAATTAGACAAATCTGCATGTCTTTGGACTAGGGGGGGGGAAACCGGAGTACCCAGATGAAACCCACCAAACACGGGGAGAATAGAATCAAACCTGACCAGGAATCGAACCCGGACCCTGGAGGCACAAGGCAATAGTGCTAACCACTGCCTCAAATGTAGCTATGAATAATAAAAAAGTATAAAAAACATGTTGATTAATGATTGTAATTGTTAAGTTGTTGTGGTGTAGGAGGAATAAAACACTCGGAGAGGAACTCATCGTCACACGGAGCCGCTTCTCACCGTCGCTGATCATTTTCCTCAAACAGCCTCATGATCAGGGTGGGCATCAACATCTGTCCTGATGTTAACTAATCACATATCACTGCACATCTAACATCTAATGTGACAAATTAATTCATTTTAAAAGGTTTGACCAAAAAATAATTACCATATATATATATATACATCATATTAATAATTTTACCATATATATCAATCAATAAAATATACTGTAGCAATAAATTTAATATTGAAATATTTAAACAAGTTTTTCAAGTGTATAAATTTTAAAAAAAGGAAGGCAAATTTTTTTTTTTATAAAGTTCACCTTAAAGTTTCTTCTTTTTTTTTTAATTAAGAAAAAAAGATTTAAGGTGTTTAGGAAAAAAAGATGAACCTCGAGTAGTTTTTATCTGTTAAGAAGTAAAGCAGATTTAGAAAGAATAATAATATACTCAAAATACTCATACTCATGAGAATAAATATACATACACACACACACACGTCTTAAATACTCAATCTCGCTTTTTATTTCATCAGTTAAAGATAAATCACAATCTGTTTGTTCTGTGTTTATTTTATAATTTTTCATTTGCAGCGTAAACAATCGTTATTTTCAAAAGTGCATAATTGGACATGATTTTGTTTTATTGGCACAAACATGGTCGCATCCTGCGCTTGTCCTGTTCACCCCTGCAGGAAAATATAGTAAATTGAACAGGAGAAGAAGAATCCCACTACTCCGGACACAAACACACACACACAAACACACACACACACATACATACACACACACATCCTGCGGTGAAGTTGGCGATGGCTCTGCGCTCCCCTTGGCTTCTCGTTAATGTGCTTCGGTGCCTCAGTGGCTATGTTTTGGCATCGGATCCGAACCCAAAAAAGCGGAAACATTATAACATTGTAACATAAAGGCATCGGTTAATAACTCGCTCTAATAACGACGGCAAAAAGGCAACTAGTGCAACCTGACTGTCAGTCGCTCCTGGAAGACGAAGAAAGGAGAGAAAAAAAAGAAAAATCTATATTGCACCTTAGGTTCTTTAACATGGCGATAAATCAGGAGATTAAAGACCAGTTTAACATCATCTGCATAGAAGAAAAAGTATGAATAAATTCAATAAAAAAAAGTTATACATTCAGTGAAATGGTTCAGGATTTACTCAACTCTGCAAACACACAACATTAATATTAGGCAGTTTAGAGGACGGAAGTAGACGTTCGTCTTTAAATCCACTCCAGACTGGGTTCGATCAGGCCCGGTTCTGCTGCTGCTGCTGCGGCTGCTGCTTTCAGCCAGCTTCGTTTCGGTCTCAGTTACGCCTGAATGCTGAATGGAGCTTAGTTGTTCTTTAATGTCATTTTACTTTTTTTAATATTTACTTTTTTGTAAAATGTCATCGTCACTAAATTTATTTTATTCTCTTCTATCAGTTTCGTCTTACTTTAATATCACTATTTTTTTATTTCTGCTTTTCAAATTGCTCATTATTGTCACGTTGAATCCTGCCTTTTTATTTTTTTTTCACAGATCATTTTTACCTACTTCTTTATTCTTTAATTTTTTGTTTTGTTCACATTTCATTTGTTCATTTTACTTTTTTTTGTTCTAGATTAAAAAAAGAGTCATTACTCCTCTGTTTAATTTGTTTATGCCTTTTTGTCCCCGTTTTATTTTCGTTCTCTCGTGTGCTGCTTTTCTTACCCGTTATAATGATCAGCTCTCCAGCTTACAGTTTACTTTAAAGATGAACGTTTCTATTTTTTTTTTCTACTTCAGTCCTCCAGACACAGCGTCCTCACTGACAGCGATACTCAGAATACTCAGAACATGACACTTCAGAATCGAAAAAAAATTAAAAAGGAACAAATTTCTTATTGGAGTGTAAACGGAAGAGTTCAGAGCCCTGAGTCGGAGTACATGCCGTTGATGAGATAGTCCATCTGCGTGTAGCCCCTCCTCTTATAGCTCTCGTAGGCGTGTCTGAGGAATAGGATGACTGTGACGATGAAGAAGAGCAGGCCGAAGATCAACACGGCGATGAGGGAGCTGGTGTTCACCAGGTGACTCGTCAACTCTCCTCCGGCTGTTTCCACTATGGCTTTGTCCTGATCGGAGGTAACATCTGGGACTCTGGGGGGCGCTGTGGGAGGATTCTGCCCTGGTGAAGGGGTGGAAGGATTGGCGGAGGGTAAAACTGGTGGAGCGAGGGATGGAGTAGGCGTTGGTGGTGGGGTAGATGTGGGTTGTTTTTGGGTGGTGGACGGAGGTGAGGTGACTCTCTCGGTGATGGTGGTTGTTGTGGTGGTGCTAGTGGTTGTCGGGGTAACTGCCGTCGAGGTAAAGGGGGAGTTGGTCGCTGGTGTGGAGTTAGTAGGAACTGCAGGTTTGACTGGAGAGGTGGTGGCCGTGGTGGTGGTTGCGGTGGTGGTTGCGGTGGTGGTTGCGGTGGTGGTTGCGGTGGTGGTTGCGGTGGTGGTTGCGGTGGTGGTTGCAGTGGTGGTTGTGGCTGATGAGGTGGTAGCTATCGTCGTCGTTTCATGATCAGTTTTGTTCATTTGCGCTCCATCATTCTCGTGAACAGATGATGAGATGTTTTCTGCCTCCACAGATGCTACAGGAACTGCTTGAGAGGCTGGTGAAGGGGTAAAAGGGGTGGTGGGGTCTGAGGGTTGCCCTTGTTGTCCATTCTGTAAGGAACTGTTCAGGGTTTGCCCCTGGTGTGCATTTGGCTGGGTACTGTTTTGGACTTGCTCCTGGTCTCTATTTTGGGTGGAACCCATTACAGATTGCCCCAGGTCTCCACTCTTGGAGGAGCTGTTCTGCCCCAGGTCTACATTAGGAGACGTCCTGCTGGTGTTGCTGCTCAAGCCAGAGTCTGAAGCGTTACCGGCTGAATGCTGCTCTCCATTAGGACCAAGAGGAGGTACAGGGGCAGTGGGGGCAGATGTAGCAGATGTAGAGGCAGAAGGGGCAGTTGGTGAAGGGGTTTGGAGAGGATCAGGCCTGTTTCTCTGACTCCGTCTTTCCTTTTGCGCTCTCCTTCCTGAGAGCAAAGTATAAAACGATCAGGACCGTCAATGACGCACACGAGCACAATTAAGTCTAAAACTCTAAACTTATAAACTAGTGTACTAAGGTCGGGATCCTGATCCACCAGAAGGAGATAATTATTGATCTAAAGTCAGGTCCGTAGGTATGTGAACAGCGAGACAGTGTTTGTTTGTGCGTTTTTGTTCTCCATCACGGTGTCGACATTCAGCTTTAACTCAAGAACTTTATACATTTTTACACTTATATGCAGAATTTCTGTAAAGCTGCTTTGCAACAATGTCTGTTGTTAAGTAAATAAAAATAAAACTGAAATATGTCCATAAATATGACGTGCACTTTGGATCACAAACCTTCCCTTTCCTTCTCCATGTTCTTTTCTTCCAGTCACACTGGTACAGACTCATCTTCTGTCAGAACTGAAGTTTCCTATCCATCTCTAATCTGTTCTTCCTCTTCCTGAGAGCTCCCAGCGGTCTGCATGTTGAGTTAAACCCTCTGTGTTTACACTCACGAAGGCGTCTCTTGATTGTAACTTGGATAACGATACTCAGACGTCCCGCAGACGTCCCCCAGAGTGTTCCTGACATGTCTCACCCGTGCATTCCTTCTTTTTAAGAAAGTACAGGATTATTGATTTGGGATAAAAGTTTCTAAAACTTCTGCTCTTTCAGCCTAATAACGTCCTCCTTTCATGTACACTTACAGCCACTGATCACCAGTCAGCTGTCCAATTACTTTTGAACCTGTGGATATGGAGGGACTTTGTGAGAGTCCCATCCTGATCGCGTCATTTTAAACCCACTGTGGTGGAGGACAGAGGCTCACTGTCTCACTGTCCCATTACTTATGGACCTGAATGTACGACAGCATGCCCTGATGAAGTGTTCGACTCTTTACAGGGTGTTACACCAGATACTGATGCAACAGCTCTGATGAAAGTCACAGGCTGTCCAAATAAATCCCAGCACCGGCAGGAACCGGAGGAACTCGAGGTTGTGGAATTCCCTCTATGTGTATTTTGGTATGGTCACCATGGCGACAGTACCGGATAATGTATTAGCATCGTTACGTTACATTAATAAAATTACTGATTAGTAGTTTTTTGCTTTTAAAGAAATAATAAAGTGACTGTAAATGCTAGCCCCGCCCCTAAGTATGATTCTGCGTTATTACGTCCCATGATGCAGTGACGGCGGGTCGGCCAGCGGTACGTACCCAGCTCTGCGACGAGGTCATCACACAACGTGTCGTTACTGCAGTTCAGGAAAATGCAGGTGGAGTCGCTGTGAGAGAAATACACTCGCGTACAAGATTTATCAGGAGGACCTGCGGGAGGAAAACACACAGCTCTGTACCGCATTAACACACACAGAACACACACACGCCTCAGTACCGCATGAACACACTGTTTACCCGTCTGTCCACCCATCCGCCCGCCTACCTGTCCATCCGTCCGTCCCTATACCCGTCTGTCCGTCCCTATACCCGTCCGTCCGGTTGTCTCTTCAAATGTCTTGGACTCCCTTTACCTCCCTGACTGTCTCTGTACCTGTCTCTAACCCCCCCTCACACCTGTCTGTCTCTCAGACTGTCTAACACTCACACATTTAATATTATTTTAATATTGTGTCGTTTTGTGTGCGCGCACTGGAGTGCACTATGATATATGTGTGTGTGTGAGAGTGTGTGTGTGTGTGTGTGTATTTTTAGCTCAAATTCCAAACATTTTAGACCTCCAGATGGACAGAGCTCTGAGTGAGTGTGTGTGCATTCACGGGCGTGTGTGAGAACACTTTCTCTAAATCCCTGTGGTTCTCTAAAGGTCAAGTGTGCTGCTCTCTCTCACACACACACACACACACACACACACAATGCTGAGACGATGTGTGTGGCCCAAATTATATAAAATAAACAAACACGCTGCTGGTAATGTTAATTAGAAAAAGAGCTTCTCCTAACAAAGCCTAGAAGCAGCTGACCCCTACACACACACACACACACACACACACAAGGCCCTTTCATCTTAAATCCAAACCACATGTCTGTTCTCAAAGTTTAAAAAAAAAAAAACTAAACATGTGTCTTTACTGGAGTTTCTCTGAACATCTGATACTCGACAGACGTGTTTCATCTCTGTGTGTCTCTCTCTCACACACACACACACACACACACACACACACACACACTACAACTAAACAAATAAATAAATCAAACAGACTAGAGACGACACGCAACACATTTCAACACGACTGACGCTGAAACGGGAACACAGCGCGGTTTATAAAGACGTCACGTGACATCAAAGCAAGCCGAGCGTGTAAAATCTTACAGATGTGAGGCGCTGGTGCGCAGAGACCCGCGCTGACACCACAAGCCCTGCCTCCCTGTTGTACCGCTTACACAACGCGTGGAGAGAAGTGCAAGAACCGGGGCAGAAAGAATTACAGTCTTTTACAAACTTTTTTTTTTATGGAGTTTAAAGACTTTTTAATATAAAAAAATGTGTTTTAAAAAAAACAAAGAATTAAAATTGAGGGAACAGATCCATACGGTGTCTAAAACACACACACACACACTACACAACTGTAATAAACTTACAATGGGACAAACTGCACCGTCCAGGGTCGTCTGTCGCTACGACACTCGCCATGCTGCTGATGTCACACACACACACGCACACACTCCACAGGAGCACCAGGACGACATGCTGGATCTTCATAATGACGAGGACTTGGTTAGTCAAAGGAAGTCACCATCACATGCCCTGAACAAATAAACACACACACACAGTTTTTCACTGCATGTCCGTATGGGGAAACTTCACATTGTCTCATAAATAGTTAATACTCTGAGCAACAGCACCATCTAGTGGTGGAAAGCGGAAAAGACAAAACATCTGTTTCATCTTGGTTTCAGGAGCTTTTCAGTGAATTGGTAATAAACCTTTTTTACCTGGTGTTAGCTATACAGGTGTGTGTGATGTTAGATAGGCCAAAAAAAACCTAATTTATTAGGATGGGTGAAAAATAACTAATTATGTACCGAGCACAGAAGTGGCGCAACAGGAACACATTTTTATAGCGTTACATCATGTGTGAGCGAATTAGTCAGAACCACACTCAGTACACACACTTACACCAATCTCAAAACAAAACTAAGTTTGTAGTGTTTAAACGCTGCCCTTGTTTTTTTTTTTAATGTGAGGGAAAAAAATGTTATAAACAACACGCTACGTTTAATTATTCAACAAATTTTTTTTTTTTAAAAGTTTCAAATCGGGTGAAAAATGTAATATCAAATCCGGATATTCATAAAATCGTGATACTTATAGGATCACAATTTTAACTGAATCGGCACCGAGGTATCGCGATGGTATCGTATCGGGAGACGACTGGTGAGTCCTGGCACTAGGAGTGCATTTAGATTCTGTTTCACATCTCACAGACAGGATGCTGGAGGGAAGGGGCGGGGCTTCCAGTAGTGTCAATAATTTCTGATTCTGTTCATCTGTGGAATAAAACACACTTCGTGTGTGAGGGCAGATTTTTAGTAGTAACTCTGATATGTTAAAATAAAGTACATGAATTAATGAGTCAGCTTCTGGCCCTTAACAACGTTACCATGGATACTGACTGCTTATGGAATATTCATAAAGTGGGCGTGGCATACTCAATTTATTTACTGTGTGTGTTACTTACGAAGTAAATAAAGACCAGCTCTAACTGTATTAATTATGCACATGTTAATTAGATGAATTCAATAAAAGCTGTGCAGGCAAACTCCACAAAATAAACATTTTAAATATATGAAAGTGTATTTTACATTAAAAAGAAGTTTAACTTAAGTACATTTTAGATTTATTCTCTATTTTATTTTCATTTCCTGTTTGTCCTATTTTTTGGCACAACCTTTACAACCCTGTAGAGTGGAAATATACTGTATATTACATTTATTATTACAGTTAGTTATTACATAATGATCTGGGAGGAAAGCTTATTTATTACTTTCAATACATTAAACTAATAAACACAAAGATTTTAAACAGAAATAGGGTTAGAAAAAGAAGAGAATGTTTCATTGAATATTACAAAAAGTAAATAAGTAAATAATCTTTTTTTAAGAATAAAAGTGCAGATCTCACCAGGGTGAAAACTCTCTCAGTGGCTTCATGCAAATCTCACAGCTTCACCTGCACTGCGACTGCTAATGCTAATGCTAGTGCTAATGCTAGACTTAAACAGCTATTTTCTGGTTATAAAACACTAAACTGTAGAGTTTATGAGATGTCCTGAGATCTTCCTCCTCCCCGGGATTAACACCATGCTCAGTATGAAGGCCTGTATGTTCCTGAGTTTAACCAAAACCAAGCTAATCTAAGATAACCGTTAGCTGAACTAAACAAACCAGCCACGACGGGAAGCGTTACAGCAGCTGAGCTGACCCGGGAGTCGGTTCCCCACTGAGTCGGTTCCTCACTGAGTCGGTTCCTTAAATTGAAACGATATAAAATATAGATTCGACTCCGAACAGTAAAGGAATACAAAGTGACAGAATGAAAACTAGTCGGAATTCCACATGTTCTGTATGAACGAATGAATGAATGAATAAATTGATTTCACACCACAAACAGTTTGATTTAAATACTTGCAGCACAGAATCGATTCCCCGTAAAACGACTCTGAATCGGATCCTGCAGGTTCCGTATACAGAGCGGAGATCCGGGACACGAGCCGGAAACTGCGGGTTATTGTCAAAATAAAAGTCCTTTCCTCCGGCGCGCTTAAATGCGCAGTGGATTCTGGGTAGTGATTAAAAGTTTGAGTCTCTTTCATCAAAATGAACGAATCTTTTTTTTTTGAGTCATTTAGTTTATTTCGTTCTTTTGATAAGAAATAAAATTAAATGTTGCATTTTCAATAAAAAAGACCCCCAACACGTCTACATACACAAATCTCGGCTATAGTTCCAGTAATGAAAATATTACAATGCAGCTAAGGACATATTATAATAAACAGAATGAGCAGCTCACC
>JAOVVA010048119.1:0-14520 GCA_028565275.1 Leiocassis micropogon
TGCTGTTTTCTTTAATAATAACAATAGACAGATAGAAACAGAGTCTGTCTAAACAAAATTAATTGCAGCTGTTTTGCTAAATGTCCCTTTGCGCCACCTGGCGGTCATTTCACAAATTATTTTGAATTGCGACTGATTTATTTTGTCTGTTGCCGTTTGCCGCGACAGAGTGCGCGGCAGTCATAGACATTCCCCTTGAGTAACCACTGTACCACGACAACCCATATTTTACATGATTATGATTATGTCATTAAGATAAAGTGCAAAACATTTGAAAAAGCATTCGCAAAAGAATAGAAGCGAACAGGGTATGCCTCGAAAACCTTTAAAATAAACTTCAAACCAGAAAGAAAAAAAAAATGTTTGAGACATTTAACCTTGCTGTGACCTTGACATTGTTTGGATCAATTACAAACTCTGATCAGTTCAACTGCTGGTCACAATCATAATTCCATATGAATCCTAGCATTGTTTAATCACTCACTATCGACCTTTTGCACTTGAACGTCAGTCCACCATGGTCCCGCCCACTTCTGGTAATTGCTTCTAAATCGTTCCAAATTGCCTCTGAACCATCCGTGTTTTTTGCTCACCGCTACCACGAGCTACAAGGCGAACTAGCTTCTAACGCAAGGCTGAACCAATCCCTCTCTAACCCCTAAACAAGGGCACTAGTGATTATACACCCTACAGAGTGCACTAGCTTTCCACTTTACTCTATTTGAGATTCGATCCCGGACACAGCTATTAATTATTTGAAATGTCAGTATTAATTAACAGTACCTGCACATCATTTTATAAAGCGTAAAAGCACAGCATGGTCCATAGCATCGTCTTATTAGAAACAGAAGCACTGAATGGGCTAACATTATCACTAGCAAACAGCGACAAATCCAGGAAGAAGCCATTTCCAGACGCTTGGTTCTCAAAGTCCACCACAACATACTGCATATAAAAATAACCAGTGGAACAGAAGCTATCAATGGCAAGGTTACTCTTTTATCTGTATGACAAAGCATTAGATATGTAATCTGATATGTAATCAGGTAATCATCAGGTAATCTGTGTTATTTTTTGGCTCTGAAATAAACCTCGTAATACCATATAACACCACATAATTATCAGAGAAAATACACAGTAGCCTAATGTCGGTTAATAGCGCTTCTGCCATCCGCTGTCATGACTAACGTCATTGTAGTCACATGACCGCGAAAGGTCAATATAGAGAACACACTAAGAGATTCTCCGCTGGATGTTCTGTTGGATAGAAGTGTAGTGTTACTTGAGATTTATGTAATAATACCAACAACTGTTTTTTGTAGTCTCTAAAACCCCAAATGCACAACAAAAAAATTTAAGTTATCCTGACATTAATTCCCTATTCAATAGTACAACATGTAAGGGCCTTTACTACAAACTGCACTTTATTCCAAAGGTGGTTTATTATTTACAGTGCAGCTCTGAGTATTTACAGTCCAAAAGAGTGTATGGGAATCACAAGAGTGCAGGAGGTCAGGGTAAAGTTTTTATATAATTAATTCTACAAGGAACTGAAGTGAACTGAACTAATATTACAGTATATCTTTCTGTTTATTCTGTTCATAACTCTGTCCCCGCTACACTCCACCAACAAATCCTAATTTAATCATTAACTCCTAAAATAATTTGTAGAATTACTTGAATACAAATAACAAATGACTTCCAGGTATTTACTGACCTGAAACCCCTTCGTTAGTGTTACGTGGGATTTGGCCTTTTTTTTTTTTTTTTTTTTTTTAAACCGGTCCACTGAATACAGTATATTTATATTGTAAACGTACCTGTAGGTGATGCTATTTAACACACCCTGCACATGCAAGACTTATACAACAGCACTGTTGGGTTCTCTAATCTGATTGGTCAGAAAGTGCAAATTGATTTCCGTAACAGGAGCTCGGACTGTGTTGTCAGCTGTAATTCAAATCGCAAGATTTACATTAATAAACTTGTTTAATTACATTGTTTCTACATAAAGAGTTTGTTCATGGGCTATTGTGTACTTCATTACTACATCAAGGATCTTCAGTTTCGGTCCTGGAGGACCAGTATCCAACACAGTTTGGTAATTATTCTGCTGAAACACAGCTGATTCAACTAATCTGTTAATTACTAGGTTCGGGGGAGTGTGTTTAGGTGTTGGTGAATTACACACTGTGTCGAAGTCTGGCCGTCCAGGACTGCAGATAAGGACAGCTAATGTACTGAATATAATCTAAATAAAAATGGAAGTCTTTGTAGCCTTTGGAAGTCTTTGTAGCCACAAAGGCTATGAAATAGCACAAATATACAATCACATGTTTCTAGGGTTGTTTTCAGTTGTTTCTATGAACAAAAAATAAAAATGATATGCTCATTATCTTAATTATAACGAAGAAACATTTCTGTCTGAAAAAAAAAAAGACGCAAGCAACCAGTAACAGATTGGGCAAAAAAAGAGCTGTAAAGTGGCACCAAATGCTTTTTAAGCAGAGTTCGCATAGGGCAGCAGTGTGAATGATGGCCATCATATGATTTTTACATACTTTACATAAATTTGCATATCTTAATCTTTAGCAATATGCCAGTTTTCATGCAAATGTCACAAGTAGATGACATTTCTTAACAAAAATGTACCACTTGTGTGTCGACATAATAGGTATTTTGTACATTTACAGCATTTTATGTCTTATTTAATCAATGCACAGTATTTTTTTAACAATAATTTAGGGTAGTAGTGGGACACAGTAAGCACTCCATAATCGATCATCAGTGTGAGAAAGCAGTCACAGCTGTCAAAGCAGAAGTACACATTCATTGTAGCCCAACTAGTACTTACTACTGAATGCATGCTCCTTGTTACAAGCATATCATGCTCTTAATTTTAAGGTTTTCCTTCATTGATGGTCCACTTGTGTCCTTTTTTTTTTGGTAAAACAAAGGACACCCACATCTGAGAGTGGCCTTAATCCCGCAGGAAAATCATACAATAAATGACCTTTAAAACAACATATGCTATTCATAACCAACATCTGCGTTGTTAGAATTTGCATTTATCTGCCACAAATCCAACCTACGCTACACTTTCAACTATACTCAATGCTTGTCTCACCACTAATATAAAGTACCTGTACATAGGAACATCTTTAATATCACTGTTGTTCATTTAAATAACTTAGAGAGCAGCAACCCTCATGGTACACTTCTTGCTTCTTTAAAAAATACATACTGCAGGAGCATACGATGTATGCATACATGTACCACCCCAGTCACTAGAATAGTAATATGTTATTATTATTATAAAAATTATTATAATAACTTTATAGCTTTATTTAATAGGTTATTTGTCGATCGAAAACAACCATACATATGAGCTAAAAATGTGAGAGGAACTTCAATACCAGTGTTTTTTTTCCCCCTCGTAAACCGATAAAAATTGCACAACTGTGTTTATAATTGCAAATGAACCCAAAGGAAATCTTTAATTTACTGAGTCTCTCTCTCTCTCTCTCTCTCTCTGTAGGGCAGGGATGGCTTGATGGATAAGGTGTTGATCAGGAGCTCCATAGTTCTAGCCTCAGGGCTGCTACTGTTAGACCCTTAAGCAAGGTGTTTCACCCCCAGGTGTTCAGATACAAACGGGTGTCAAGCTACTAATCCAACCTTGTAAGTGATTGCCACAGAAACGACGGATATACCTCCAGGGTGGGGAGCCCGATATGCCAGTTAGCACATGGACAGACCCAATCCCCATTTTATTTATATATAAATGCCTTGTCGAAACACTGTTCAGCATCATATTCATAAAAATAAACTTATCTGAGCACTGTTCATATCTTATTCAGTGATGTTGTTCATTAACACTGTAGAGATGGATGCAGATGTTTATTCGAGACTGCAACAGTTTTCTGTATAGCACTTAGTCAGACTTTACTTGAACACCACCTGCCCTCTAACAGTGTGTGTGCGTGTGCGTGTGTGTGTGTGTGCAGTTAAAAGTCTCAGCTGTACAAATCAAGCCAGTGATGTTGAGTTGAGTGTGAACGCTCCTGCTTGTTGATCCGCAAAAGTTGCGCAACATTGTTTAGCGTGCACACAAAAGCGTTCCACGCGCGCGGACACACGCACACACACGCGCACACAGCTCGCGCGCATCAGGACTAAATCCTGATGTTTCTGCAATGTTTTTTTTTTTTTTTTTTTTTTTAAACAACACAATGCAACTCCCGCATGATGCCAGCATCTGTATTAGCAAATGAACCTGCCACACACACACACACACACACAGACACACACACACACACACTCATCACCAACACTGCAGGGTTTAAATCCGTGCAACTGTTTAAAACTCACTTAAACTCAGTGCACTGAACACACACACACACACGCGCACACACACGCAAACTCCGCATTAATGCCCAACTTTTTACCCCCAAAACCCCGCACGAAGCTCGTGCACTTCACCACCCCGTGTCACTTTTACCCCAAAGAAACAAACAAACAAACAAACAAATAAATAAACCAGAGCGCAAACTGATCAAAAAGCCGCAAACTGATTAATATTCTTGTTATGGTCTTACCAGGAAAAAAAATTGGAAATCCTCCCGAACTATGCGTGCCTGTGTGTGTGTGTGTGTGTGTGGGAGTGTGTTTACTGAGCTCGGCTCCAAAGCGCTTTCTCCTCTTCAGCAAGCCAAACCCACTATCTGTCGCTCGCGCGCACACACACACACACACACACATATACAGAGAGAGAGAGAGAGTATGGAACGCCACAAGTGACAAAACGTCTCAGAATGCGCCAGGAGACACAGTTAATGACGTCATCAACACCGAGCTCCCACTAAAAAGGTAAATTAATTAAAACGCTCATCAATTTCAATGATCATTTTGCCATTTCCTGGTTGTTGTTGTTTTTTTTTTTTGTTGCGTAAAACTATATTGTTTTGTTTTATCGTTACATGGACCAAAGTGCATTATAAGGTTTTAGGTACAAAGTAAAGATGCATTTCGTTCCAATTGGAACTACACAATGACCCCAAAAAATGTCACTTTAACAGTGACTATCTATGGCCTTTTTTTTTTTACAACTCTAAATGAATTATGGCAGTAATGTGTAGTACAGTGGTGCCTCAGCATACGAACGCCTTAGGAATCTTTGCCTTAAGGACTGAAATTTTGAAAGAAATTTGCCTCAGCATACAAAGCATTTTCAGCATACGAGCGAACAACCCGAGCAGAACCCAGAAGTTTTTTGTGTGTTTTTTTTTTTGCCATTTTTTGCAAGACTTAGCAAAGACATAGCACCATGGGTCCCAAGAATGTTACCAAGGACGGTAGTAAGAATAAAATCATTAATTAAGTCTATTTATTTCATATTTTCTTTTCTTTGTCTTTTATAAATGTTTTGATTGTTTTATAAAACAATATATATATTATTATGATAATATATGGGTCAATAAGGGCAGAGAGGAATGCTACTTTTATATATATACTGTATACATATATTAAAGTAGCATTCCTCTCTGACCTTATTGACCGGCCGCCTCTGTATATATATTATATATTTATATGCATTTTCCCATAGGAAATAATGTAAATGCAGATAATCTGTTCCAGCACCCCAAAGTGTATATATAGACATTTATATGTTGGTAATGGTTAATATTGGTAATATTTTGGGGTGCCAGAACAGATTGTCTGCATTTACATTCTTTCCTATGGGAAAATGCATTTCGCGATACAAAATTTTGCCTTAAGAGCTTGCCTCTGGAACGTATTAAATTTGAATGATCTCAAAACCGTGCAGAATGCAGACAGAACCTCATAATTCTAACAGAATGAGTTATCTACTTATAGTTGCACTCTTATTTATTGGGCCCCCATTGAAAATTAGATTTTTGGTCAAAACTAATAACTTGCAGCTGTCTGTAATAAGTAATTACAACAAGAGCAATTTAAATAACTCAACACAACAACTCTCTAAATTCTCTAAATTCAACACAGAATGCTACTTCAGTATCAAAATTATTCAACCCCTTGATAAAGAACTTCATCAGTACTTAGTAGAGCCACCTTTAGCTATTATGACCTGCTGCAAATGTATATCCAGACACTAGCTTCTGGCAGAGCAATGGCTTCTAGTTTAGTAAGATTTTGGGGTTCGAGTGCTGCAACTTCTTTTTTCAAATATTACCAAAGATTTTCTTTTGGATCCAAGTCAGGCGACTGTAATGGCCACTCTAGAACCTTCCAGGACTTCATCTGAAATCATGCATTAGTGGACTCTGAAGTATGCTCGGGGTTGTTGTCCGGTTGGAAGGTCCAATGACACCAAAGTTTCAGTTTCTTCACATGTGGCATGACTTTTTTTTCAAGGATACTTGACTGAATCCATCTACTGTAACCCTGCAGGCTGTGCAGATTTCCAGTGCCACAGGAAGCAAAGCAGCACCAGAGCATCACCAAGCCATCACCAGGTTTTACTGTAGGCAGAGTGCATTTTTTACCTTTTTTACCAACATACCGCTGATTCACAGGCCCAAAAAGTTCAAGTTTTGTTTCATCAGTCCAAAGAACAGAATTCCCTAACTTCTGTTTTTTTATATGTTTTTTAGCATATTGGAACTGACTTTTTCTGTGTTTTAGGGTCAGTAGCGGGGTAGGTCTTGGGGTGACTCTTAGTGTATATTATGCTTGCTTTATGGTGCTGAGTGAAACTTCAGTGCCTGTTGCCACCAAATCTTTCTGTAGGCCCTTTGCAGTCAATCAAGGGTTTTTCAACACTTGCCTCCTCTGGAAGGAAGGAATCTGGTAGCAGCAGGTGATAGCTTCCTCTTTCTGCCAGGTCCAGGGTCCAGACACTGTTCGTTTAACTTTGAAAAATAGGATTCCTACTGTATTTCTATGAATATTTAGTACCTTTGCTATTTTTTTTATATCCTTGCCCTTGTTTATAGAAAACTCTCTTGACTTAGCCATTTGTGACATGTAGTCAAACATCACCATCAATAAATCTCTAGAAAGTCCAGATATTTGATGTTTTCTAAATCAAGCACATCTGAAGCATGTAATTAGTTGCATCAGGTGTGCTTGAGACAACACCTGATTTACAAATGGGTGCTCTAATGAAGGATTTTATTCAGGGGTCTTAATATTTCTGAGACTGCTGTAATCGTTATTAGGGGCCAGTTGTGTTGAATTTGGAGAATTGTATTTGTTGCGTTGAGCTATTTAAGTTGTTTTCGTTTCACTAATTTGACCAAAAAATAATAATTTTCATTGGGGATTAAATAATATAGAGTGCAACTTTACCTAATTTTAGCCACATCATTGAAGTTTCTGTTAAGTTTAAATGACAATGAACGATTAGCCAGATTTGTCCACTTTGCTTGGACCGCTTAAAACCAGGAGACACACACCCGATGGTGTCTGAATGTTCCATGCACAGAACAAAGGAAACATATAGGTTGCTGGTCAAGGCCCAAAGTAAACAAAGATTAAAGAGTGTTCCTAAGCACGGGTTATTCACACGCATTCCACAGAGAACCACAGATGAAGAATGAGGAAGACTGAAATGAATTTGAAAAGACAAAGACAAAGAAGAGGAGCATAATGAAATATAATGAAATATGAAAATACCAGGGAAACTATTAAAAAACACAAAAGTTCTGTTTAACAAAGCAGTCAGTGAATACATGAGCATTATTACGTGCCAAGGTTTAAAAGCCATTTTTCCCAACCCTGTCATGAACAACAACCTTTGGAACTCAATAAAATCTTACTGCACTTTCTTCGTTTGATTTGTTTTTAGCAATGTACATGAAAAAAAACATTGGTATTTTGAGAGCATGTGATTATACCTGGTATGTAGACAAACTCTTGCTGCCCTCTGTCTGCAGGGGTTATTTTTACTTTGGAACAAACACAGCAGTCAGTTTTAAACATTAGTGAAAACAGTTACTTGTTACTGAAAAAATAAATCCTGACCATAATAGAAAGGCACCAGAACACCCAATGCACCACAGCCCACCACACACACGGCAAAGAGCCCAAGGTTGCTGACCCGGCCTCCAAACTGCCCAGACCTCAATCTGATCGAGAACCCATAGGATATGCCATCCAAACAAGTCCAGTCCATAGGGGCCCACCCTGCAATTCATAGCACCTAAAGGATCCACTGCCAATGTCCTGGTGCCAGACACCACAGCACACCCACAGATGTCTGATGGAGTCATGCCCCAGGGGACAAGGGAAACCCAAAACTTAGGAGCTGTTAATGTGAACATTATGCCTGATTGGTGTATACGGATAGCAAAACAAATTGTAATAACCATGGTTGGGAGCAGCAATGCTGATTCAGCGCTTAACTTTTTGTGGTCTGTTTGTATGGATCAATTTTCCTAATAGATTAAAATTTATCTAAATAATGCTTCCTGGCATGCTTGCTGAGTTGGTATGTCTGTATGGTATTCCTTCAGTTTGCATGTGAAGGTCCAGTTTGATGAGTTAGCATATTCGAAATGTCTTTGCTGTACCGCTGTCTCTGTAACTGTACCTCCAGAGTGATGTCACAGACAATAAACATACTTGACTGACAAAGAGTGATACAGGGCATGAGGTGGGAATACACATCCATCCATCCATCCCTCCATCAGCTGTCTTCATTTTATTGCCACATAACGTTGCTGAGTCTAGACCTGAGCAACTGAAACAACCCCAGATCATAACACTGTCTCCAGAGGCTTGTACAGTGGACGCTATGCATGATGGGTGCATCGCTTCATGCACGTCTTGCCCCTCTTACCTTGACGCACCCATTGCTCTGAAATAGGGTCGATCTGGACTCATCAGACCACTTGACCTTTTCCATTTCTCTAAAGTCGGATCTTTATGCTTTCTCACAAACTTGAAGCCCTCTTCTGATGAGTCTCATTTGACAAGTGGTTTTCTTATGGACACAAAGCTGTTTAGTCCCACTCCTGTGAGTTCTCATCACATTGTGCGTGTAAGGAAAGGCTTTTATTTTCACCATTAAACATAGCTCTGGTTTTTACTGTAGACGTTTTTAACCATATTACTCCACCAAGTGTTTAAATGATCTCCATTCATTATTTATTTCCCAACCACATTTCTATCATAAAGGAGGAGATTCAGCACTTTTTTGGGTTCTTAACCCAGTTCCAGTAATTTCAAATCTCCCAAGTTGTTTTCTTTGTTTGATAACAGCCCAGTAATTTGACCCTTCTAAAACGGCAAAACCATCTCAGTGCATAATATACTGTACCCGACTATTATTATATCATCATCAGCAAACGTGATGTGGATTTGGTTGTGCTCTGCGGCACAGTTGTGAGTCAGCACATTCCATTTAACCATGTCTAGTTATCAATTCCATTCGCAGGCTACAAGTTTAAGGGCGATGGAGTGCCACATGATGATGTGAGTATGGGCATGCAGCCACACCATGGAAGGGCAGGAGACTTTTTCTTATATCTACCACTAGAGGGAGTCTAGAACTTTCATAACTCAATCATTCATAACTTTATAAACAGCCTGGTTAAAAAAGAAAAAGGAAAAAAAAAAAAAGACAGAGACTGGATTTGAGAGATAAATCTTTGTACGTTATTCCACATGAGCTAGTGCACTACTGAGTCACTACTTCTCCAAACCGTTCATATTGTTTAGTGAGTTTAGGCAAACACCCTTATGCAATTTTTTATGCTTTTTTTTTTTTTTTTTACAACTGAGTGGTACTTGGGTTTGACCCTGGGACCTTTTGATCTCTAGTCCAATTCCTTAACCACTGCGATACCCCAGTGATAATATGGGTAAGAGAAAGAAAAATAATTATATATATTTTTTTTTTCAAAAGAAATAGCACAGCAACTGGCACAGAAGAGCTCTGTTCGGATTTGGTATACATCAGCACTGCAAGACATCAGAAATATAAAACAGCTTCCCAAAACTCACTAGTGCGAAACATAGATGTGATACACTCAGGATGACCCGCTTACACAGAAGTATGCGGAATTCAAATAGAATGATGCTGCTCATATTAATATCATCAGAAAGTTTTCAATGGGATCTCACACTGTTTCTGTTGCACACAGTAAGAAAGAGATTTGAACAGTCGTCTGAGGAAGTGATTTTTCTCAGCAGTGTCTGAACATAAAAAGAAAAACGTGCTTTATTTATTGTCCAAGTTTTATTCAAAAGAAGATGCTGACAGTCCACTTTATACTTGTTTTCAGCATTTAAAGTAAAGATAGAAAGTTTTCTTATTAAACTGGATTCATGATCCAACTCCCTGCACTTCACGTCTTTAAACCTCCCGGCCTCCCAGGAACTCCTTTAATGGCCCAAACATGTGGCAATGGCTTGGCACGAGGTCAGGACTCTATGGAGGATGTGGCAATAACTGCCAGCTAAGTTCCTATAATGTGCAAGTGGTGTTGGTGAATGATTGTGTGTACAGTACACACAGACAGATATGTCTTTTCTGCAAGTTGGCAACAAGTTATCTGTCGATTGTCAAGGATCAGACATTCCACTTGCTGAATGTTCACGGAAATGACTGCAGTGGGTTTCGAGCCACTTCACCTGGGATCGTCATTCACAGACATACAGCATTCTTCAAGATGATTGCACCATTCAAATGTTTCACTGCGGCTAAGAGTCACAGTTTTACTCTATCGTTTTTCTTGTATCTGTGTGTGCCCTGAGTTGGATTAGCACCCTGTCCAGGGTGTACCTCGTCTTGTGCGCAAAGTCTCCTGGGATAGATGACACAGATTACTGGTATAGAAGATGAATGAATTAATGAATCTTTGTTTTTTCATGTCCAACGGCTATTGTTTTCAATAAAAATTAAATCTTTACACTGCACCTGACTTGTGCTGCACAATGGTATCTGATTTTTTGGTAGCATCTTATTTCTCAAAAAAAGAATTGTTTTAAGTGGCTTCAGGAAAAGGAAAGGACAAAGATTAAATTATACTTACATAAAATAAAAAAAAAACATTGGAATCTCCAAGGAATCATAGAGAGAGGACCCCAGCCATGCTCTTATCCCATCGTTTCACTAGAGTTTGGACAGAAAGTTTTTTTAGTACTCTGGATCAATCAGAGTGCCTGCTTCACGTCTGATAATCTGGCCTCTCAGGAACTTCGTTAATTGCCCATAAATGTGGAAATGGCTTGGATCGAGATTGTGATGAGGCTGTTCATGTGATGCAGCTGTAACTTCCAGCCAAGTTCTTGTAATGTGCAAGTGGAGCCAGGCGCTTATTTAAATCAGGCACCAGACTTTCTGATCATCTGCACTGTTTTATACAAGACAGTAAATCATGTAAACGATTCTCCTTGTACACAATAATCACATTAATACAACTTGAAGTATGAGGTACGAAAATCCATCTCTTTATTAGGGATTAGAACCCAATGACACTCCAAGGTAGAGGTCAGAACACAGGAAGACACGGTTAACTAAGTAAATCCATTTTCAAGGTCTAAACACAAGAAAGCAAGCTCTGTAAACAAGACCGGGATAGATGTGACAGCACCCGGTGATAAATTATATCAAAAGGAGGTGATAAAAGAAGCAGCAGAAATCCAGACGGATCAAGACAGAAAATACTTGAGGTTAGAACTGAAGCGGAGTCAGTAATGGGAGGAACACTTGAGGCTGTGACTCCTGACATACAGTATGTGCTGAAAAGGAAACATTAACATCAGTCCAGAGGACCAGATTCCTAGCAAAAATAATGAGATCTAAAAATAACGAAATAATGTTACATTCACATCAGCATAAAATATTTTGTAAATGTAAGCAATGGTATACACACTCTCTATATTGTGCAAAAGACAATAGGAATGCAATTAAAGGAAGTCTTTAAAAAGTAGTAAACGTTTAAGATGTCCCAAGTTGAACTATACACTTTTAAAGAAGTAAACAATCACAATTGAGAAAAACAGGTTGTGTATGCCTCAGGAGGTGTGTTTACATTGATCTTAATATTCCAGTAATGATCAGACTAATAGCTCAATCAAAATAAAATCGTATCATGTGAACACCTCAATCTGAACAGTCTGACCCAATCAGAATGTGGTTCAATTAACCATGTAAACACTTTCTCTGTGGCCTCGCACCTCAATGGTCTGGGTTCGATTTATGTCTTGGGGTCTGTGTGCGTGGAGTTTGCATGTTCTCCACGTCTGGCGGGTTTCCTCTGGGTACTCCGGTTTTCTTCCACAGTTTAAAGACATTCAGATTAGGTTAATTGGTGTTTCCAAATTGCCTGGTTTGTATGTGTGTGTGTCCTGTGATGGATTGGCCTTCTGTCCAGGGTGTACCCTGCCTTATAAATTTATTCTTTCTGTATATGTTTTTGCCCCATGAGGGGGGTAACAGTGGGAGATATGATGGGTTTCCAGCAAGGAAAATTTGTTTCCATTCCTGATCGATAAACTCTGTGAAAAACAACTCAAACAACTCTTCGCCACCTGTCTTTACTTTCATTCACTTGTCTCTGCTTGAGGAAGGAGCACTGAGTGGCTTTCACATTTCACATATGGTAAAACATCTAACCAATCATAGATGAGACTGAATTCCTGTAACCAATCATAATGCAGAAGGCTGGATTTATCCGAAATGATGTGAAGCCTAATCTGATTTTACAGTTTCTTCGTCTTCTTTTTGTTTGTATCTCCAGCAGATTAAATGCTTCACAGCAGACAAACATATTTTATGTTCTGATTAACTGGTTTGAGCATGTCAACCTGCTGTTTTCTTCTTCATGTCTATAACCCACATTCCATTTATCCATCCATCCATCCATCCATCCATCTAGGAACCTCTGTAGTCCAACTAGGGATGTGGAGGCCTGTGGTGACCACTGTATTTATTTCCATTTTGTACGACCACCGGTCAACATTTACACACTATGGGCAATTTGGGAACACCAATTAGTCTTATCTGCATGTCTTTGGACTGTAGGAGGAAACTGGAGAACCCTGAAGAAACCCATGGGGAGAACATGCAAACTCCATGCACACAGACACAGGAATCAACCCAGAAGCTGCAAGGCAACAGTGCTACCACTACACCACCATGCCACCTACAGTATAACCCACATTACAGTGTACTTAGTAAAGTTGTCTTGGTATTCACCTGCTTTCCCACCAAATAATTACTCAGTACTTAGCAATCGAGCACACTCAACAAGTTTTTAAGGCATATAAGCTTTTTAAATCATCCGCAAAAACGCACATTATGTGGAAATATTCAGACTTACGCTGTTTAATTAAGGTGCTGTGGATCACCTGGACAGATTATATCTTGCAAGTGGCATTTAAATTAGTGGACGAAATCCACGGTCTATTGAACACGTTCATCTTCATCAGCGGTGCACACGAGCAGAATGGAACGGGCCGTAATGGCTGCACTGAAATGGTTTTGCAGGCCAGTGAACCACTATTTGTTTAAGTACTGATGAGCACGATAATGGAGGAGCAAGCTTTTCTTCTGTGTAATTGCAGCTTCGATTTTACCGAGCATATTAAAAAGCAAAAAAAAAAAAAAAGAAGAATCCTTGCAGATTAAAGGTGCTGTTTGTAATGTTTCCATGGCGGCGGGGGCTCAGGGGTCAGCAGGGAGGGTAATTGGAAATGACCGTTTACACGCTATGAGAGAAAAAAGGGCAAGGAGTTGAATAACAGGTGTTGAAAAGCGTTTCAAGCTCATAATTATGACTATTGAAAAACATTAAAGGACAAATTCAGTCATAATTTCCTGATGCTAAAGTTTTGTTCTGTAGTTAAACTTTGAGTTGACTTTTTTTATTTTTTTTACTTCTTTCATTGACACATTCCCAAGTAAGAGATGTAATTAGTGATGTCATGTTGTAGATGTAGCCTTATTGCCAGGCCAGTGCCAGTAAAAAATGCTCACAATAACTTAAAATTGACCATGCCAGAGACTTGCAGTGTGGTGAACTGCAAAATGCAAAAATGGCCTCATAAAATTAGAAACAATTTTCATCAACCTGACATAATTGGAAATATGTACCCAATATAATAAATAGTTTTCTCCGACATGATTATGGTAATCTGTTTAAAACCTGTTTGAAACAAACAATTTCATCCATGCAGTCATAATTACTGTATTATCCAAAGTGCTAAATATTATATATCAAACCCTTCATGCAAAACCTTTAAAAATAAGAAAGAGTCTCTTTAAGAAATGTGTTCCCTGTGTCTATTGTGATTGCATGAGCTTTTATCACCTTTTTAAAGACTTATATTAGCAGTGTTCAACACTGCACTCGCATGAAGTTGTGCCTAAGCTTCAAGTAAGATAAACTTCTCCTACTCTTCAAAAGTGGTGAAACGTATGTGATGTGAATGATACATGCTGTAGGAGACCTATACTCAGCAAAAAAAGAAACGTCCTCTGATTTTCAACTGTTTTTACTTTCAGTAAACTTAATGTGTAAATATTTG
>JAOVVA010048170.1:0-14517 GCA_028565275.1 Leiocassis micropogon
ACCAGCACCTCAGATTAGAGCCGTTATGAAGCTTTACAGAGCAGAAGGAGCAGATATACATCTCAATATCAACTGTTATTGATGACATATATATAGAAAATTATTGTGTTTGTTTTACAAAACTTTTTTTTGTTTTGTTTTACAGTGTAGAAAGAAATAAACATCAGAAACGATCATGGAGTTAGGGAGGGGTGTACAAACTTTTGACTGGTAGTGAAGATAAGATTTCCTGACCTAGAATGTATTCAAAAATATTTATGAAAAAATTAGCTAACTAGCAAGGACACATGCTAGGCTCGCCTGAATTAGCAGAATCTGTTCCTAAAGACTGATTGCTAAGTAAATGATTCCGCTATGCTACAGTGAGAAAAAAAGAAAATGAAAAATGCTACAATGAAAATGAAAAATTTCCCAGATGATTTAATATCATTCAGAACACATTATAGCTGTTGTAATGATGAAGTGTCTTCATCTCTGGTGTGGTAACATTAACTCCACTTCAGGACACCAGCCGATCACTGATTAGTTTCCTATAACAGCATGACGCAGAGTGATGCCTTACATGATCACAAAGTCTAATGGTGTTTGTAATTAGCCTTTAAAATGTAAATTCTTGATGGTGTTTTGATGTGTTTTATTTATTTGTATTCTTTGGACTTTATGCGTGTCGGAGTTAAAATGTCGAGTGTGTAAGGAGAAGCTTGTGGTCTGTAGCTATAAAGTGATAATGTGTAATAATGCTCGAGCGGAGTAATCCCAGTTATTGTCTCAGACACACTCGCACACAGCTTCACGCTAGTCTATAAATATTTATCATTCCACTCCATTTAATAGCACACGTCTCTTACTGCCAAATTAAAAGAGCAAATAAAAACCCAGCGATGGAAGAGATAGCCGTTTTGCTTTACAGTACGATGTTTTACAGATGAGCTGCAACGTCTCACGGGTCACACGAACAGCGCGGCACGCTCAATGTGCTTTTTTTCCCTCGGATTTAAAGTCCAGAGAAAATGCACATCGCAGAAATTTCACGATTGAAGAGGTTCGGTGATTGTCTTGCCACGCTAGCGATGCTAGTGAGAGTGGGGTCTTCTGGGTTCATGGACGTCCATGCAGCAATATGCAGTAATCAGCAGGAAAGCTGAAAATCCACTTCTCTTTTCTCATGAAACTTTCTGCTGTGACATTGTGGTGAGACACATGATCACAGGAGGCGCTAACATCAGTCCGCTTATCATAAATACAGTCGCGGTTCCTTTATACACACTAATGTGCTATTTTATTAGCTGTTTAACACCCAGATCCTCTGAGACATGGTTTGTCCAACACACGGTACCTTTAGCATGCAGCAATTAATCTGACACACAGGTCCTCCAACACACAGGTCCTGCACTACAAAATAATGAATCTAATACAAAGCCTCTAACAGATAATTCCCCTAAAACACAGGTCCCCCGATGCACACTATATTTTGAACACATAGTTATTTTACCAGCACGTTCCTTCAACACATGCTTTCTCCAATGCACGGCTCCCTTATCCCTAACACATTTCCCTAATACAGTTCTCCTAACACACTGTTCCTTTAACATCCAGTTCCTCCAACATACAACAATTCATCTAATGCACTTTCTTGAGCAACAGATCATTATCCTAAAACACAGTTCCTTCAATACACTGTTCCCTTAACATCCTGGGCCCGTATTCACAAAGCTTCTTAAGCCTAAAAGTTGCTCCTAGTGACAAAATTCTAAGAAAATTCACTAAATGTAAAAGTAAACACTGCTCTTCTGTCTAATTTGGTTTTCTTGTTGTTTTACTTCCATCTCTCTTAGATTGTTGGCTACATACCATCCTAAAGTACAACTTAAACAGACTGTCCTACAATCATGTAAATTGGTAAAAGGTGAGACATTTTGTTCCCATCGATCTGAAATGGAAGGAATAAAATCAATATGGTAAATAAATGTGAGAACTTGGAAATTGGTTGGTTCAAAAGTAGACACATTTTCAACACTTGGCTGTTTAAATTAACTTTAAGATATTTAGCCTATAACAGAAACTTTGCATATGGTAGCCTGCATTCATGATTACGCAATTCCCCTAAAACACAGCTCCTCCAACACAGAGTGGCTGTAGCACACAGTTCACATAATGCACTGTTTCTGTTGTTCCTCCAACACACAATTCATGTACCACACAGTCCCTGTAATATACACTCCCAGTACTGCACAGTTCCTGTACCACACAGGTCCATCAACACAGTTCCTATACCGTACAGTTCCCATAATACACAGTTCCTGTAATACACAGTTCCTGTAATACACAGTTCCTATAATACACTGTTCCTGTAATACACAGTTCCCGTAATGCCCAGTACCTGTACCGTACAGTTCTTTTCCCAAACAGTTCCTGTACCACACATTATGTATTATGCTGCTATAATACACAGGTCCTCAAACACACAGTTCCTTTAAAAGACATCTCTTCTAACACATTGTTCCTCCTACGCACTCCACCACACACTTTCTTCAATGCATTTTTTTTCTTAAACACACACACTTACCACGTGGTTGCTCCAACACACCATCTCTCCACACAGTTCCTCTAACACAAGCTTCCTCTAACACATGGACCTTCATCGGCTTGACACGTCCTGTCGTTCTATCCATGGAGAGGGACCATCATTACAGGTTCTTCGGTTGTTCCCGCGTCAAAGTGCTTTCTTGCTGGAGTTCAAGTGGAAGTGGAGAGCATGGAGTTTTGGAGTAGTGCGATTGCTGTGTGCTGACAGAACCACACTGAGTGGGAGAACAGACCAGGTGGTGCCACATCGATGGCGGTTTAATTGGTTAAAAGTGATCAAAAGGTCTCAAGGCTCATAACCTTCATCTGTTACATAAAAGCTTCTGCCAAATATTTCAGCCAGCTATAATTCCATCCCTCGTTTTTTTGTGTCCTTGTTCTTGAAAACAAGCACACAGATGGTTCAAAAGCAAACACTTTTTCTTGTCTCATAGCGCTGGACCTCATTTCACCTTTAACTGTGAATACGGTTATTCAGAGCACTGTGGTTAAGGGACTGTAGTTGCCTGGTTACGAGCGTGGCCGTGTGTTTCGCGAGCGTATTGATTGTAGCCATCTGTGAGAGGGTTTAGTGTGGAGCGCTTTGGATGCTCATCAAATTCTTTTTTTAGAATACATGAAAAAAAGTACAGATTGTTTTATTTATTTATTTAAAAAAAGTGAATTACTGTATAAATACAATCTCATTTTCATCTCCAAGCCTGTTCCAAGTTCCTCCATCCAGCATGGCTGGAGCATGATAGCCTGGGAAGACTTCTTATCAGGTGGCGCTGCCTGAAATGGAGCACAGAACCTGGACTTCGTCGATCCTCATAAATGTCGCCTTTCGTCTGGAGCTGATTGAGACTAACGTACGCGTGTCTAATGTCATCTGACGTAAATGCCACGCGAGTCAAATCTAAACACTTCTAAAACGCTCCATGCAGACTGTGTTTATCCATCATACGCCCAGGACGTCACGAGGTTCCCTACCTGACCGGGTTCTACACTTTGTGGGTCAGATTTAAGCAGAGCTTAGCGCTTTTCCCGCACCATGCTGCCATTTCTCTCTGCCCGTGTCGGCCTTTAGATGACGAACGTAATCAAGCAACGTAACACAAGCCTTACTGTAAAATCGGATAAACCTGTATCTCCATGCGAAGGCTCTCTGCTTTCATTTGATGTGGCTTTGCACTTCAACGTGGAGCATTTTTACACTCCTGGATATGCTTTATTTACTCAAGAGCAACTCAGCAATCTGGCTACGACCGGCTGGAATAAAATCATGCTAATGAGCCCGGATTAATCATCTGGAAATAAAACAGATCTCTGCGAATGGTCCCGTTAGCAGCACGGCCTCGAGATCTAAGCTGCAGCAACGAAAACTGAAATAATAACTGAAGTATAATAAAAATCAATTGAGTGTACACATACGGAAGCTTACGGCGCTGGTTTCAGCATTCCGCAAGGCGAGCGGTAAATGAATAGCTGACTGAAAGGTCTCGGTTAGTCATGAAACCCATAATACCCTGGCTATGGTCTGGGACGTAAAAAGAAATGGGGCAGATTTGATGTGTGTAAAGGCGTAGAGGATTGAAGAGGCAGGTAAGCAAAGAGAAGAAAGTGCAGTAAATATGTTAATTATTCTGTAATGTCCTGGAGTGAGCAAAAAATTATGATAATAAACACGTATCTGAGTGGACACATGGGTCATTTCTTCTTCTCTCCCAGTCCTAAAGCCTCGAGTGGTACAAAGTCTGTTGTCATGAGGTTAAAGTAAAAAAATCACGCTTGTTTATATTTATACTAGTTGGGTTAAATACCTTATGTATGGTGATATGTAGCATTATAACCTCTTCTGTTAGCTAAAGTGTTAAAGAGGGAAATCTGTTCTCCATACATGGCATCAAGACAGGATTCAGACACTGCATCACTCAAGTTAACGTCAAAATTGATGTTATTAAGTTTTATATAGTGTGGAGCGCATTGTGTCAGGTTTCATGAATGCCTTTTGTAGTTGCTACGTATGTATGTACGTATGTATATGTATGTATGTATGCATGCTGTTATAATCTCCATCATAAGTTCAAATGTAAAAAAAATGTCTCAAGTTAATTAAATCCCGTATATCATCATGCCACTCGACTCTTTATGTAGGTTTATGTCAGGTGTCATGAATGTCTTGTGTAGTTGCTGTATATCCTTATGTCATTAGATACAATGTAAAACTATAATTGTAATTGAATGCTGCTCGACTCTTTTTGTAGGGGTCACGTGATATTAAGTCTTGCTGTTGATGTACACTGTGGGCTTATGTCAATAGCCAAGAAGGGCTCATGTAGCCCTATGAGCTTTGTCATTGGGTCAGCATCTAACTATTAGGTTAGGTTAGTTAAGTCAGATGTTTATAGCATTGTTATTAAGAAGGTTTTAAGATGTCACATAGACTTGACATTAACTACACACTGTAGGTTTATGTCCAAAAGGGCTTATGTAGCCTCATTCATCCACTTTCATACAAAGAGTTAAGGTGTGAAAGTTAAAAATATATATATGCTGTCCACACATGACATCCAAACATGACTCAGCTGTTACATTACTCATGTTTATGTCAAACTTTGTGCTATTAGGTTGTTAAAGTTATGTAGGTTTATATCAGGTGTTATAAATGGTTTGTGTAGGTGCTACTGTATTTAACCCTATGAAAATTGTCATTAGAGTAAAGAGTATAATGTTCATTTTCACAATGTCCAAATCTTATATCATTATTATTTTTTTAAATTTTTTTATGGAATTTGAGTATAATTGGCTTATTCGGGTGTTTATAAATAGTCATGTCAGGTATCAAGAAGGGTTTCAGACATCATATAATCTTACAGTGGTCTTTATGAACTTTATTGTCATTACCTAAGATGTTACACAACTTTTGTCTCATTACAAATGTGTGACTTGACATAAATGTTACTGTTGAGATGCTCTGTATGTTTATGTCGGTTCTATAAAAGTTTAGTATAGTATAGTTTAGTATTTGTGTGAAGTACATAAATAATATTCAATATTACAATAGATATGTAAATTCTAGTTCATTTTAAACGCTACAAAAATGTGAACAGGAATAAATGTGATGTGCAGAAACGAACTTAAATTTGTCTCATCAAGTGAAAAATCATTTGGTACAGTACGTCCTCATTAGCCAGCTGTCGCTTAGCGCACATTTCCCGCCTCTACAGGTGACATTAACGAGTCTTTACTGCAGCTATATGGCTGGAAATCGTCAGGTGTACATGTACAGGTGTACTCTGAGCACTTTGTGGCGTCATTCGAAGCCGTATAAAAGCTGGCCGTACCCGTCAGATCAGGTGAAGACGTCTTTATTCAGCCGGAGAACAAGCTAAGCTATCTGTGCTTTCTCATCAGCATAATTACGTGGGAAAATTATTGAATCATCGCTTTATTTTAATGAGCCTCATATCGTCTAATGACGCCACCCCGAAGGAAAGATGTAATTAACTGGCAGGTTAAAGCAGTGAAGGAGTGCGCCATTAACCTGCAGTGTTTTCGGCGACGGTGTGTTTTTAATCCAGCGCTAATGAGAAGTCAGGCTAGAACAATTTCACAGCTTATGAAGGAGCCGCAGCAGATGAACTTTTAAGTTGGCTAATTGTAGCGCAGTTCCTCTTTTGTTTTTGGATCGCGCGGGTCGAGGGGTTAAGTGCTTAATAAAGTCAGGGTTTAGTGGGTTTAAACGCAACATGCGTATTCATCACGCTGTCTCTCTCACTCGTCATTCAATCAGTAGTTTATCTATAGCGCTCATCCTGTGCAGGGTCGCGGGGGGACTCGAGCCTGTGCCTCGGAGATCAGGGGTACACAAGGCGGGGTACACTACTGACAGCTCATTACAGAACACACACACACACACACACACACACGAGAAGAGATCCGAACTTCCAGTGCTATTAATATATATTTTATTATTGGTAGCCATCAAACCTCTAGTCTCTGATTACAGAGCCGAAAAATTATTCTTTCTTTCTTAATGTTTAGATTTTAGTTTCTTTAAAAAAATTTTTTTTCTAATTTATTAATGCATGACTGTCTGTCTGTTTGTCTGTCTTTCTCTCGCTTTCTCAGTTTATCTGTTTCTCACACACTATGCCTGCCTGCCTGTCTCTTTCTCTGATTTACTTTCACTCTGTCTCTTTCTGTCTTTTTCTTTCTGTCTTGAATCCTGTCTGTCTTTCTCACACATCAGTCACGAGAGGCAAAAAAGTGCCGCAAGAGGGGGTCAAGACTTTTGCACAGTGCCATATATAAAGAAGTGTATATACTGTATATACGCACGCACACACATACTCACATATACAGAACATATACATACTATATACATGGGACTGTTGAAAAGTTTTGACCCCCCCCCCTCTTGCAGGATTCTTTTAGTTTAATTGAATCGTTAATTAAATGATTGATTGTAAAAGACTGACACACGAGCCAATCACAGCCCATCTCACAGCTTGGATATTTAATTAAATTTACTTGTATTATATTTAAAAATTTCTGTACGATGAACTCAGCATTTGTATTTCTTTTTCCTGAAACTCTTTACAACACAAAGAAGATGTTAAAATTGTGGAGCGTGACAATTTAATTAACATCAGTTTAACAGGGGGAGAGAGGTGTATAAAGTGCTACACACTCGCTCTCGGTGTTAATCTGCTATTAATTAAATGTTATTCAGTTCATCCTCATTTCACTTCCTGATATTAACCAATTAATTACACCGCAATGGGGAGGATGGATAATCACTGTGGTGCAAATAGATTGTGCAAAGAAAGTGCAAAAGACATTTTACTTCAATTTTAACTTCACTCTGGACTGATCAGGAGGAAGTAAAGCGTATTATTGAGAGCTGGAGTGAAGGAAAGAGAGAGAGAACTAAAAATCAAATAAAGGAAATTCCTCTCTCTGTTCTTCTCTCTCACTCTCTCTCTTTATTTCTGTGCGTATTTATTTAACACAACGTAGCTTAAGGAAACGCTAATGCAGTTTAGCCGAAGCTCTCAGGCGTATTTTATAATTAGACGTGTCCGAATTAATCTAATGAGCCCCTGAACTGACATGAGAGAGAAATATGATGTCATAAGGAGTACATTTATCTAACCTATGTGAAATACTTGTCACGTATGTTATAGCAGCTCGCCGGTCTCTCTCTCTCTCTCTCTCTTTATTTCTTTATTACATTTAATAAGAAAAAAAATTAACAAGGAGAGATGGCAGGATTGTGTAGTGGTTAGTCTCCTGGGATAGGCTCCAGGCCCCCCTGAATCCGTCACCCGGGGTAATGTCAGGCTGAGGGGCGGGGCTAACCTCCTGTCTTAATCACATGGATTAAACCGATGTGTGTTTCGTGTGTGTGTGTGTGTGTGCGTGTGTGTGTGTTTCCTGCAGTGTGAGGCGAGAGTTCCGAACATCCCCGAGCTTCCTTAAGGCCACGACTCGGAGTGATACAGTCACCAGACTATTTTCCTCATGACTGCTCCAGCTAATGTAATTCATCAAGTTAATGTGGCACGGAAAAGTGTGCAGACACAAATAAACACACACACACACACACACACACACACACACACACACACACACACACACACACACACAGACAAGGCGGGAGCCAAAGCATGTAGTATAATATAGAATACACGCATCAATCACTGTATGGTTATTATTAATTACAGTTAAGGGTTTAATTATAACTAAGGCTAAAAGAATACAGTGATACAGTGAAATGAAGGGATTAATGAAGAAAGAAAGAAAGAACAAAAAAGAAGAAATAATAGAATTTAATAATTTATTTAAAATAAAAATAACCAACTAAGTGCTTCTATCTATCTATCTATCTATCTATCTATCTATCTATCTATCTATCTATCTATGTCTGTATGTGTGTCTATCTTATGTAATCTGGCAATACTACGACAAGTAATAATAATTTGTTTGTTTGTTTGTTCCATATCATAACTCACATCTTGATCACATCGTTCAATATCTCACTACTGTGATACATTAGTGGGCGGAGTGAGCAGCATGTGGGGCGGAGTCAGGTTTAAGAGTTGTAGTCCCAAAGGGGTGGAGCTAAACACCCACTTGTAGGATTCAGTAGAGTGTGAAAAAAAAAACTATGAATGGTTAAAAAATTTTATCTTTTGTCCTAAAAAGTTCTTTATTGCTTCTTTTGTAAAGACAACGTTCAATCGTATTTTTCTGACTGAGTAATGGTTCTGCCTTTCTCTAGCGTTTTTATTCTAAACACTGCATTCAGATAAAAGATCCAGATTCTAGAATGTTTATCGCTCTATTCTTTTAAAGTAACTCTACGTTCCCTTATTAAAAAGGATTTCCAGTAAAACCATTTTGGAAATCTAGAACCAGTTACTATTTGAAGAATAACAAACTTTAATTTTTCTCTAAGAATTTGAATCTTCCTTGAATGTTCCTGGAAATAAAAAAAACTTTTTAAGGCTGATTTACACTGTTAGAATAAACCTCTTGGGATCACTTAAAGGGTTTTATGTTTAATGCAGAAAAAATAAGTATTTAATGTTTGAGATAATTAATACCTTTTGCACAAAATCCTGAACTCCTCCTACTCCAGGAATGAACACCGGCTACACGTTCCCTCATCAACCCCAGGACTCTACAGCAGGTTCTCAGACGACTTCTGATTTAATCCAGGACTAAAACTCCAGGACTTGAGTCTCTTCCCCTCCGTCTCTCTACAGTGCGGAATTAACTCCAGCACTAACCTTTAACCTCTGGGATCAATGTAATTAACATCAATTCAGCTGAGCCGCTCCGAGACCATAAATCAACAGCCAATAGGATTCACTCCCAAACACAACAGCCAATCATTTTTTAGCACTTAGTTTACTCAGGATTATATACAGTTTATATACAATGCTCGTGTTTTGTTATTCGATGATATATTTACAGAGATTTATAGTGAAAATAGAAAAAAGTAAGAAATATCTACCCAACTGTAAAAAATAGTTCAAAAAGAGAAATAAAACTTATTCTAAAAGCTAAAATCTTAGTTCTGCTCAAAATAATAATAATAATAATAATAATAATAATAATAATAATAATAATAATATAGTATCTTACAATTGGATATTTCTTGTCTCATGTCCCGTGCAGCTAGTAACAAATACATGAACAGTTAACTTTTTGTTCAGCTTTAACCACTAAATAAAAAAAAAATGTATGACAAGTTTCCTCGTAAAATGTTTCATAAAAAAATATTTTATATTTTGCAAAAATAAAATCTTTTACTTCCACAAATAAAGCAAATGTAAACAGACCTAAAATAAACATTGAAATTTAAATACTTATTTGAAAAACAAACAAAAAAAAAGGAGATCAAAGTCAAAATGTTTTTGCTTTTTTCAAAAAAAATTCTAATTTGATGATTTCAAATTTTAATTATTAAAAATTTTTTTTTTTAGGTCTGGTTATTACAATTCAGTTAAAAATTTAACATAAAAAGAAATGAAAAAATAGATATAAAGTTATTCTGCAACGTATAATGAATAGTATGTTTTATGCTTCTAAATAAATAATTATCATTAAAGGTGCACCACAAAAAAAAAGACTTAATTAAACTGGTTTTAAAAAAAGGCAAAAAACAACAATAAAAAATATTCAGTACGGTTTGTACTATATAACTTGAAATAAGTAGTAATACTATTAATATTAATAGGGTTTACTAATCTACTGTAGTACGTAAATAATAAACTCTTTTTGCACTGGGGCATTTGGTGAAGTTTTCTCTAATGATATGTTTCTGTAACATCAGTGAGAAACTGAAGGAGTCTCCAGTGTAAAGCTGTAACTTCAGGTTTTCTGACATCTTTAGGACGGAGGAGTTTCTACTTTTTTTTTTTTTTACAGTTTAGCAGTAATGAAAGACAAAGAGGAAAAAAAAACCTGAGGCTGGTGAGAGACGTGATGTTTATAGACTCTGTATATTTTGCCCTGTAATGGTTCCACATCATGGAGTGTAACTATTAAGAGACAAAAACCATGACAGCATTCTTTAATTAAATGAATTAATAGTGAACTGCTGTGGTGTGAAAGGAATAAGAGATGTGTGTGTGTGTGTGTATCGACTGATAGATTAGAAACACTTGTGGTCAGGGATGTTTCTCGGTGATAAAGCAGAACGAACTCATTCCCACGTCAGCTCCAGAGGGATCTCGGTAAAGATGAGCCAATTATAGATAATTAACCCCGGGTGAGTTTAAGCCAAACAGACGAGCGTAGGAACTGAACAAAGGGTTAATGACCTCATCATGTACACACACTCAGCAATCTCGCCACACTCTTACAGCTGTATTTTTATTAGATTACCTACAAAGGCTAGTCTCCACGGACCGCGGCGCTACGGCGTTCACAGGAGCTGGATTAGCTATTGATTATCTTAAAGGAGTAACATGTGAAGAGGAGATTAGGAGAGTGGGCGGACAGATTGCTGATCCTTGTCTTTGTAACGGTTTGATCAATATGGCAATATTACAGAACGAATGCGGTGCGAGCGACTTTGTCCGTGCGTCTCTGATACGTCTCCACCAAGGGTTTCTGCGCTCAGGAAATCGCACCTGACGTAATTGATTCGACTCGATTGTTTAGAATTGATAATGGCGTCACGTGCACGCCCGGTTGTACGCGGGTTCCCTCAACGCCTCACTGTTTGCTGACACGAGCAGCGCGTGAAATGATAACGCCGTCCGATTCAGAATGTATCGACTCCATTCCACTTGAAGTCAGAAGTCAGATGAAATGAAACATTGAATAAATAAACAAATTAAAACAAAAAGTCAGCCAGGTGTTGAAAGTTTTCTAATTACGCAGGGGAACTGTTCACAGTAACATATGCGTAATCTCATTGATCAGTCTTTTTACGTTCATAAACTCATGTGTTTATGTTAATACACACCAATCACATATACCAAAATATGTAGAATCATATATGTAGTCAAAAGTTTGTACACCCCTTCCAGTTCCATAGGCTTTTCTGATGTTTATTTCTTTCTACACTGTAAATCAATACTGAAGGCGTTTATCCAAAACACACAATAATCTCCTTTGAACAGTTGATATTGAGATGTATATCTGCTACTTCTGCTCTGTAAAGCTTCATAACGGCTCTAATGGTCGTGTTTTCCTGGGAAGGTCTTCATGAGAGACAGTTTCATCATGGAGCTTGATGGGTTTTACAAACACACTCGACACGATACTGTTCTTGTGAGATCTGTTCCAGAACAGCTGACTTTCCTGGCTGCTTTGAGACAATGACCATTGTTAAAAGCGCTATAAAAAAATTATAAAAATTTTATATACAGCCAGGTCTGGAAAAAATAAGAGACCACTCCAGCATAATTAGTTTGTTATGTTTGTTTTCTTACAGGTGTATGTACAGTACTGTATTGGTGAGATGAACAGTTTTGTTTAACCTAAGATCATGCAGTATTTGCAGAGCATTAATAACTCAAATAAAACAAAAAGTGCAAATAATTTGTAAACAGATCGTGTTAATGCTTTGGCTAAATAACATTAAGAAATCAGTATTTGGTGGAATAATAAACCCGATTTGCAATTACAGCTTTCATGCGTTTTGGCTCTCCACCAGCTCTTCACATTGCTGTTGGGTTCAAAAGTTTGTATACTGGATCTTTTTTTTAAGATAGCAGTGGTGGTTCAAATGGTTAAATCTTAGGATTACTGATCAGAACATGGGGGGTTCAAGTCCCAACTGACCCTGTGCTCTGACTGTAAGGTGCATGTGACAAACAATACAATCTTAATATGAACATGTGGACTATAGCTAAGAACTGGTGCAAATTCTAACGCTAATGACAACCAACACAAGACTGAGACAAGCATTATATATACACAGAGTAATTAGACAAGACAAGGTGCGGCGGGATAGACAGTTAATACTGCAAAGAAGTGCATGATGGGAACTGAAGTTTCAACATAAGAGTCGTCCTGAAACACATAATTGCTGACAAAAATACAGGAGGATCTTGACACCAAGCTCAATGACGGCACATTTATGCTGAAAGAAGTGTTGTCTGCTAAATAAAGCATGTGATAAACTTTCCAATAATGCAGCTCAATGACCGCAGCGCACCAGCTACTGTAGCTTAAGCACAAGTTTTCTCCTTTTATAAGGGTGCCATTACTTTTGTCCTACCTAAGAAGTAAGCTAGTTTTATTTGTCTTACTTTTATTGTTTTTTTTTGTATTAATTATAAAAAAAAAAAATTGAAATTTTGCAAAAATGTCTAACTAGTTTGTCAAATTTAAAGGAACTTAATGAATTTTACTTTATATAGATTTTCCTTCTGAAGCGAATAATTCTAGATTCACATTTGCACATGAATTTATTTCAACAAAGAAAAGAAGCTTCAAGTTCAGCAAAATAGCTTTCAGTAATAGTATGTATGACTTTCTATTCTGCAAGCCCCGCCTTCACACTTTAAGCCACGCCTCCACTCTGAATCTGATTCTTTCATCGTCTCTGATTATATCACCTTTAGTCCATGTTTATAGATAACCGTGTGGCATCCAGCGTGTGTGAGCAACTCCAGGAGTAACAGAAACGAAACGAAGCAACAATTTCCAACAAAACAGAAGCGTCTATATTTAGTGCTGTGATTAATTATCCTCACGTTTGTTTCCCACTCTCCTGTTTATTGCCTGCTGAATTATTCATACGCTCGGCCCTTCGCTTCCCCCGTGCTCTCCATCACACACTGTTTTTCCCAGCGTGAGTGAAAAATCAAACATGAACACAACAACGCAGAGAATAAAAGTAGCAGAACAGGGACGCAAGGAGGAAAATAAAAAGCTACAGTGCTACGCGTTAACAGTCATTCTAATCTACTATAAATTGAGGGAAAGAAAGTAAATAATGCGTCACTTCACGAGGTCCCTGCAGTCAGGGGATTGCACTGTGTTATAGACTTTAATGAATAATTAAAGTGACATGTATGTGGTTGTACAAATCTTCAGTTTTCTCATTACAGCTTGTCAGTGGTGGTGTAAATCTGCAAAAAAAAAAACATTGTGAAGATTTTAACATTGTATTTAAAATCTATGCATATACACTACTGCCATATACACTGTACAGAATACTGTTACCGGACAATAATAATAAATACTAAAGTGACTGATAACATCCTAAAGTCGATTAAGTGCACTTACGCCACAGCAATTTGGAACTTTTGGTTGTCAAAATATTGTGGCAGTGTTAACGTGACAACGTGATGGACATTGGGAACATCATACGTACACCGGAATAAAATTTAACGAATGACCTTGAGACAATGTTGCACCTGAAACAATATTAACGCACTGCTGCGCCAAAACAGTTGCCATCTCAAGGGTCAATTTATTGGTCTGCATCAAGTATTGAAAACAGTTAAGGAGATTGGAAATGACTGAAACTGGGTGAAGAACTGTTCACCACATTATTACAATCAGTAAGGACCGTCCTGAACCTTTAACTTTATGGAAGTGATGTGGTCAGAAAAAAAAAAAAAATCAGGAATTGTGATCACTTAAATGCTTGGCGAAAGTTGCATGGTAAGCAATGTCCAGACGTTAGGGCAAGGGTAGCTCAGTGGTTAAATCATTGTCCTTACGTCAGGAAGGTCCCAGGTTCAAAGCCCAGCACCACCAAGTTGTCCCTGTTGGGCCCTTAACCCAAAACACACACACACACAATGTGATGAGAACTCACAGGATCCCACTTGTTAGTAGTTTGTAGTGAGACTCATCAGCAAAAAAGTCTTCAGTTTGTTAGGGATCATAAAGATTGGACTTTGGAGTGATGGAGAAAGGTCATGTGACCTGATGAGTCCAGACTGACCCTATTCCAGAGTGATGGGCGTG